>RJWM01000873.1:0-175126 GCA_004363535.1 Dasyprocta punctata | reverse complement strand
GTTTATGAGATGGCCCAGAAACAAGGATAGAGAACAAACTCAGGACTAGTCATCCTTTCCCCTGGCTCTTGAGAGCCTCCTCTGAAGTCACTGCTGTCTGGAATGCATTAATGGAAAATTCAAAGACTGTTACACTTTGTACTCACTCTCCTAGTTCCACCCTTGGTATTTTCTCAAGATCTCCTTGTAGCACATTTTCCCATTTTGTTACTTTGAGAGTCTTTTTGCAAGTTGCCACCAGGAAGTATATAGTCCCAACTTGGGACAGTTCTTCCAACATTCCTGATGTACAAGTAAGCCTGCTGCTTGTGGCTCTGGTCTTGGGAGGAGTTCTGATTTATACCTGTGGTTCCAGAAGAATGTTTCATATAACCCCATCTGCACTATCAAAATTGTCCAGGTTTTCATGAAAAAATATGGTCAGACCAGGCATGATGGGGCAAGCCTACATTCCCAGTTCTCTGGGAGGCTGAGACAGGAAAACTACAAGTTTGAGCCCAGTCTGAGCAACTTAGTGACAGCAAGAACCTATCTCAAAACAAAATAAGTTAATTGATTAATTAAACAAACTTTACGGACATAGCTCAGTGTGAAAGCTTTGGGTTCAATCTCCAGTACCACACACAACAAAAGTCACATTGATCATGAGGGAGTCAACACAAAGCAGCTGAGGGAGATACATCAACAGGAACAAAGGATCAAGATCACATATTTGGACATTTTATTTATCCTGATAGACTGCTCATGCCTGGTACTCAAATTGATACCTTCATCTTCAATAATTTTACTAGGCTTCTCTGAGCTTTTGAGTCAGAGGATCTAATTTTCCCAGTTTATGTTAGGGACCTCTTGTTGAAAGATATGCACATTCCTCTCACTGGACCTTGCTAGAGACCACACACATCCTTACTAAACATCAAAGATGCATCTGCAGTAAATCATGTAACTCAAGGACAAGCCACTTTGCATTTCACACTGATCCTGCTGCAGATAATTCTCTTGATCTTAGCTCCAATTAAAATTGAAAACTTTCCAGCTGTAATGAGTTAGTATTTCCAGTGCAGAATATAATATTTCTAAAATCCTTTCAGGTCCAAATTCCTACACTATTTTTCAGTGATGGCAGTTAGTATAATGTTTAGTAGCTTGCCTTTTCATAAGTCAAGTGGATATTCCAAATTAATGTGATCGTGCTAATCGCTCCCAAAATTTCACTGATCTGACAGTTTCCTGAAGCTCCATGTGTTTTTTCTCTGTCCCTGTGGAATTATGTATCTCATTTTGGTACAGAGAGCAATTTGCTCTTCCTGGTCACCAGGTCCAATTGACATAGTGCCATCTAGAGAACAGTACAATAATTTGCAGAATTTCAATATAATCAGAACACCTACTTTCTACATTGTGAGAGAGAACAATTAGGATAGTTCTGCAATTATACTTAATATGAACTCCTGTCCTGGTTATATATGGAGAAGTTGTTCTGACGCTCTATGAGATTCAAGGAACATTTATAGTCTAATATGAATGCTGTAGTCAAGATTTTATTTCTAATAGTTCTTAAAAATTCTAGTTGTGTCATTCTTCAAGAAGTGCTTCCCCTATTGTTTTGGTTATTTTTCTCTCATTGATGAGACAAAATATCTGACAAACTTAATGGAGGAAAGGTTTATTTGGCTCACAGTTTGTAGAGGTTTCAGTCAATACTTGGCTGGCTCCAAGGCAGAGTGACACATGGAAGAGGGGCAACAATTCACGGTGGCAGAAAACAGCAAAAGCAACTTGGGAGAAAGACAAGACACTTTCTGTCCCGTATATTGTATGCAGGCTATCTGCCCTAGTGTAGCATTCACACCCTTAATTCCAGCATCATACACTCTAGATCCAACTACCTTTGAAAAGCCCAAACCCATGATTACATGAGGCTTTGGGGAGATATATGAACACAAGCCTTAACATTCTACCCATGTCCCCCAAAGACTCACACACATCCTTTATGCAAAAGGCATTTAGTCCATCTTCAAGAGTTGCCAAAGTCCTAACAGTTTCAACATTGATGAAAAGTCCAAGTCCAAATTCTCCTCTGGGTTTTAAAGCAAACTCTTAGCTGTGAGCCTCTGTGCAAATGAAAGTTAAACACTTCCAACATTAAATGATACAACATAGATAGTTCCATTCCAAAAGTTACAAATGAAATACAAAGGAATGGAACCAAAGCAAGTTCAAAATCCAGGAGGGCAAACATTAAGTCCTGTAGTTCCATATGTACCATCTGAAGCAACCTGTGACAAGATGTGGACTCCAAATGGCATAGGTGGCTATGCACCTACAGCACTTCTGGTGATTGTAGCTCTCATGGTTCCTCTTTTGAGCCTGCTCTACTCCCTCTTCACAGTTTTCCTCAGACAATCCACAGTCTTGGCTTCTCCAAACTTCTGGGGTCTCCACTGTACCTTTGGCTTCACATGCTGCCCTCTCAGGAGCACATTGCCAGGCCTTCCAGGCTTTCTTCTGAAATCTGGGTGGAGCTCTTCCTGACCTAACAACTCTTCCATTCTGCATGTGCCTGAAACCAGTGTCTCATGGATGATGTTAAGGTCTCATGCTAGTTTGAGCAGTAGCCAGTCTTCCCTTTATCTTAGCTATAGAGGTTGAGTGCCTGGATTGCTGAGCACTCTTAAGCTGATTCTGAGGAACAGATTTTCTATGCTGTTATCATTCTGGAACATGTTTTTCTGGGGCTTTCTTCTCAAAACAATGTCTTTCACATTTACAATTTCAAATCTGCAAAGGGTAGAGTCTTGCTGCTTCTCACAATGCCTTCAGGCCATCATCTCTAATCTCCTATTTCTTCTCAGCAATAAAGATCTCCTGTGCTATATATTTTCAGTCCACAGTTTCACTGGAGTTTCCTTTCTAGCCAAACTCACAGTGTTTTAAATCATTCTTCTAGACCCTTTGCTCTTGATTCTGAACATAAATCTGGCTAAAAGTTCCCAATAGCAGCCATGCCATTACCTCTACATTCAATTGCCTTGAAATTTCTTCTGCCAGATTCCTTAGTTGACCACCCTTATACTCTGTCTCAGGCAAAATCTCTGGACATGAGCGAAATTCGTACAAACTTTCTGCCAAGAAATAACACCCATCATCTGGAGTGCGATAGTCAATGCAGTCCTCCCCACAGGAACCTCCTGAATCTGATCTTTACTGACACTTGTCTTCTGAGATCTGATCAGAATCTCCCATATAGTACAGCCTGAGTTCCAGCTCTATGTTTTCCGCCGGCATCTCTGAACCTTTCCTAACTCTTCCCACAAGCTATTCCCAAAGGCTCCTGAACCACACGGTCAGGTATAGTCACAACAATGACCCCACTTCTTCAATACCAAAGTCCATTTTAGTCTCTTTTCTCTAGTTGCTGAGACAAAACACCACATGCTCAAAGTTAAAAGAGGAAAGGTTTATTTGGCCCACAGTTTGTAGAGGTTTCAGTCCATTAAATGTTGGCGCCAAAGCAGAGTGGCACATGGCAGAGGGCAACAATTCATGGCAACAGAAAACAACCAAAACAATGAGGGAGAAAGAGAAGACTCTTTCTGTCTCTTACATTGTGTGAAGGCTATGCACCCTAGGGCAGGTGTAGCATTCACACCCTTAATTCCAGCATCACACACTCTAGATTCAGCCACCTCTGAAAAGTCCAACACCCATGAGTATATGAGGCTTTGGAGGGACATGTAGCCACAAGATATAACACCTAACCAAAGAACCACATCCTGTTTTGAAAGAAGGGCAGAGAAATAATTTCCATCCATACTTGCAAATCATTGAAGAGAATTTCCTCAAAGGAAGGTAGCCTTCTCTTTAATCAGTGTATTCTAGGTCTGTAAACTGGCACAGACATGGGGCCTGGAAGAGAAAGTGTGACTTTCCATTGTGACATTACTTGTCAGGTTTTGTCTGTCAGATTTTGATTGTTGTTATGGCTGTCATCATTGCAAAGATTTCATTAGGGAAGCCTTCTAGCTGATTGACCTTTTGTTTCTTCACAAGAAGTATCGTTATCCATCAGCCATCACCACATGTTCCAGGCAAAGGAGACTGATGTCAGCCCTTGCAACTGATAACAATCATAAGATTCACCTCTTCTCTAATGGTTAAATGCTGCCACTTGGCCTGTGTCGTGTCATAGTCTCATCAAAGCAATTGATATTAGAGTAATGAAAAGAATGTTTTGCTGAAAATTCCATGATAGAGGACACACTGCTTCATTTCTTATATTTTAATAAAATGAGTGTTCTTTGGTCCCTGCTAGGGAACATTCTCACCATTCTAACAGACTGGTTTACTAACACTTCTGACTTTTTCTAATAATAAGACAAAAGAGTGTTAACAACTCCACTAAATTCACCATTGGCCTTTGATGTATGCAGGTATAGTCATTCCAGCCAACCACTAGGACTCAGTGTCTCTGTCAGAATGTTAGATTTTGTTTCACAGGTGTGTGTTACCATATGAATGATACATTGCTACCCAATCTTACATTCCACATAGTAGCCTACGTAACAGACCCATGGTTCTGTCTTACACAGACTCTCTTAAACTTTGCAGGCACACTGTAGTTAGTTCTTCTCTGCCTTGTTCTTCCCAGAACACAGTTCATGTTTCCAAGTTCAGTAGCACTAACCATGTCTGGTTAATGGAAGGGGGATAGGGAATGATTAAGAAGCAACTTACAGAGCAGGAGTCATTAGATCAGTACCTGACCTCTCTGCACCACTTCAATCAGAGGAAATTTCTCTCCATTGGCGAGGAAGGATTTCTGACATAGGTGGTCCCTTCGCAAGTGTCAGGGAATCATGCTTCCCAACAGGGCCTGGCCTTGGATATTGTAGATATCTAGAGACAGTGTATTTAAACTCTGTTGTGGTTCTGCCATTCTTATTAGCAAACCCTGAAACTAACTTTTAGCACAGTCTCTGTGACTACAGAAGTGGATAATCTCCATGTCAGAGCCTGGCCCTAAATCTTGAAAGACTGACAGTCAGTTCAGTAAGACCACAGAATAAATGTGAATGGTACCTTGCCTCTCCTCAGAGCAAGCAGAGGGTAGCAAATGGGGTTAAGCCAAGTAAGGAGGTGCAAAAGTCAGGATATATGTACAGAAGTCAGGTACAGGATATAGGTACAGATATATATGTGTGTGTATACCTGATTTATTTCTTCTTGTCATAAAGTAGTAACTAAAGTAGCAAGTAAAGATTGAATTCAAGGGAGTATTCTTGTCTAGTTTCTAAATTCTCATTATTGAGATCAACACATGCTCTGGGAATTTGATAGGTGTTTAGTTTCCTCTATATATTTTCTTAAGACTCTTAATCACATTTTTATATGTGTGTGTATTTTCTATATATATTGGAATTCAAGGTTTATCTTCATTTTTATTCATAAGTATATATAAAGTTTATGAGCCTAATTCATTTGATAATTTTTGGGAAGATGGTTGCAGTCATGTTTTTCATCCCATGCAGAGTTTGTGAATAAAAGCGAAATTTTGTCAAGTATTTCTGTTTGTAAACTGAATTGTTCATGAACAGAATCATTCATGAATAGGGGTACTGTATTTCTATAGTCATAGTTTATATGAATTTTTATCAAAGAATGTTGTACATGTGATAATAATTTTTCAACTCTATTAAAATTTACTTTAGGATTTAGCATACTATCAATTTTGTAAATGTTCCATAAGCTATACAAACATTGTGCATCACATTTTTATTATACATTATGCATATATATGTATACACATGCATGCACACATATATAAGCACTGAATTCATGGTGCACATGTATTTTACGTATTTATTAATTTTTTATTTGCCTGAATTAATCACTGTATGTTAAGCTTCATATCATGATAGTGGAATTATCCATTTCTGCATTTCTCATGATTCCTTCCATTTTTATCTTATGTGATGCAAGGCTAATTATTAAGTATAGGTAGTACTGAAACTTTTAAAAAAATTTGTCTTGAAATTTGACACATTTAGTAGTCATCCATATCATTATAATTTTCTTTATCATGAGGTCCTTTTTTTTTCTGATAACACTCATTTCTTTGCTTTTGTTACTGTTATTATATATTTCACCTTAACTCTTTCTCATCTACACACTTTCAACTTCTCTGGGCTCTTATATTTCAGATTTCCCTTTAGTTGGGAATCTGAAATTTCTAAATCTAATCTAATATTTTTGTTAACTGGGTAACTTTAGTTATTCACATTTACTGAAGTTGCTGCTATAGATTTCTTTCCTGTATCTCATCATTTGCTTTTTATGTGCCATTTTTATGTTCCTCTTCTTTTTACTACATTTCTATTGTTCTTTATTTTTAAATTTTTACATTAGTCTGGAAATTTCTTACCATATTTATATTGTGTTTGTGGTTTTCATTTACATTTTGCATTTGTACTTGACTTCACATTATAACCATAAATATCCATCCACCTAAAAAAATGACATGGGAATATCTTGGCTTTAGTAATGAGCCTCCTAATTAGCCTACCATTCTTTTTTTTTTTTTTTTTTTTATTCTTCTGCAGCACCGGGGATCGAACTCAAAGCCTCACACCTGCCAGACAGGCACTTAAGCCACTGAGCCAAACTCCCAGCCCTAGTTTTTTGAGGCAGGGTCACACTATGTAGCTCAGGCCAGCCTTGCACTCCTATTGTAGCCCAGGCCGGCCTCGAAATCACAACACTCCACCTACCTCAGCCTCCCAAGTGCTGGGATTAAAGGCATGCACCACCACGCCCAGCTCTTAGCCTACCATTCTTATGCTAAATTTTGTTCCTGTATTTCCAAAAATTCTACAAAAATCAGACATTTCTCTTATATAAATATAAACTTGATTTTATGATTAATTTCTGACATTAATGTTCCTCATGATAATGTTTCTCCTTTCTGAAATCCATTTGTTAGAGATTGCTCTCCCATTATCAACACAGCATCAGAGAAGTGGATTTGTTACAGCTGATGACCTCACACTGACATACCATTATCACCCAAAGTCCAGAGTTTGTGTTAGAATTCACTCTTGGTATTGCAAAATACATGAATTTGGGGTAATGTGTAAACATATGTTATGCCAGCATACAAATACTTTCAATATTTCCATATCCTAAAAATCCTCTGCACTGTGTATATTCATTCTCCTCCCAACTCTGGCTATTGCTGATTTTTCAAATCTAACAGATTATGAACTTCTGGAAGACTGCACGAGCAGCATGCTTTCCTTACATATTCCATTATCACACTGCCTAGACCAGTGTTGGGCACATAGTGCTGATGGGATTGAACAAAATAGCATTTACCTTTCTCCTTGGTCTCAGCTTCCATTAACATCACGATGGATCTAGCCTGATTAAACACTTATGAGATGTCGGAAAAATCACTGAGTAAGATTGCTCTATTTGAAAACTCTCAACTTCTCATTACCATGGAAACCACCAAGATTCAACTGTGAATTACAGATGAAGATTTTTTTACTTGGCTGGTCGTGTACAATTAACTTTTGTTATATCATATTTTCAATAGGTCAGAAAAGACTGATGTACTACTTGCAAGCCCAACTACACTCTTATTTCAAAAGGTG
Organism: Dasyprocta punctata; assembly: GCA_004363535.1. Taxonomy (NCBI): domain Eukaryota; kingdom Metazoa; phylum Chordata; class Mammalia; order Rodentia; family Dasyproctidae; genus Dasyprocta; species Dasyprocta punctata. Next base: position 167,471 of record RJWM01000873.1, on the reverse strand, counting down.
TGTTCTCTGTCCTGGTCAGCAGGAGGCCATGGTTTTACTCTAACTTTACTACAGTTGTTACTACATGCATGACTTTGAACAAAACACTGTTGCTTTGCCTATCTTTCCTCACAATGGTGGCTTTAGAAAGAGAATTGTTGGAGAATTATTTTAAATTTTTTTCCCCAAAATCTCTGTGAAACTGTTTTAATGATTTTAATTGTCTTTTCTTTCTAAATTACACATAGGTGAAGCATTAATGTCTGAGTTTTTTAAAGTAAATGATCCCATCATGTAGTTCTAAATTCTCTTCTTGATCATGCTAGTTTGACATTCTAACTAGGGCATATTAAATGAAGTTTAAAAGTTGCTACTGTTGGCCCTATAGACAAACTGAAGTCTATAATATTCAACCTATTACCAAGCATAACATATCAATGATAATAATAATGATAAAATTGTCATTTATTAAATATATTCATGAATGAGGCACTAATCTAGGCCTGTTATACTATTCCATGGAAACAACACCTTAAAAAGTTACCAATATCCATTTTATAAGGAAAATGATATTTAAAAATTAAATAGCCTCCCTATAGTCTGTGAATTAGCCAACGGTTGGCCAAGTTTAAAATTCATGTCTCTTTAAACTTTTGTCCTTTTATTTTCCTGTGGTGCCTATTCCAGTATGAATTCACCATATGGCCAAGAAAGACACTTTAATTCTACTAATAGTTTGTGAAATTATTGCCCCACAATTTTCTGAGAACACTATTAAAATTGGTAATTTATATTGCAACAAAAATTAATACTATTTGAAATGTATTTCTAACTTTTTCTCAATCGTGACCCATAGAAAAAAATGTAAAACAAGATATCTTTTTCCAAAAAAGCTTCAACAATGTCAAGAACTGTCTAGGAAATAAGGTACTAAACAAAGTGTCAAAAGTATCTAAGGTGGGGCCGGGGTTTAGCTCAGTAGTGCCAGCCACTGCCTGGCAAGGGCAAGGTCATGAGTTCAATTCAAAAATTGTATATATATATATATATATATATATATATATATATATATATATAATGATACCAGCAAAGTAATTCATTTAATGTAAGTATGCATGCACATATACATTTGTGTGTGTATGTGTATATATAGATATGTATTCATAGGTTTGTTTTTGCTTTATTTCCCTCCTATAATCTAATGGTCAAAAAATTTTTATCATAATGTTTCAGATTATTCATAATCTTGGGCAGATTTTTAGCTAATATTCGAAGACAATTCTGCCAACAATGAGTTCAGGGGTTTAAATGTAACAAATATACTAGCTACCAATAGAATGCCACAATAATTTACTTTCAACATGCACAAAAAAGGTCCAACAGAAGAACTCTAAGCTTTGATTTTAGTTTTAAAGATAATTATATTTGAATTCATTTTTCTCCTGCCAATCCCACTCTAAGAGACTGAATCAAACACTAACAATTTCTAACACTTCTACACCATATCTATGGGGCGACATAGTCTCTGTAAGTTTCTGTCTGTGAAAGTTCAAGGCTGCCAGGAGAATTTATTTAGTCTAGCTGATACCACTTTTTATTAGGATACTTGCTATAAAGGGCTACAACTACAAGTACTTTCTCTGTTCCTTTGAGATGTATAAACAGACTTCAATTTAAGATGGTTCAATTTGGGATTTTTTTTTCTATGTTGTAATTATGCAAAAATGAAATTCAGGGGGACTGGAATATAACTCAGCAGCACAACACCTGCCTGGCAACCTCGAGGTCCTGAGTTCGATTGCCCATACCAAAAAAAAAAAAAAAAAAGGGAGAGAGAGAGAGAGAAATGGGCTATAGCTCAGTGGCATTGTGCCTGCCTGGCAAAAGTGAAGTTTCAGTACCAAAAAAAAGTGAAATGCATTTAGCACAACTAACTTCTAATTCTGAATTTTGATCTTTTCATGGGATAGCAATAGGCTTTCATGATGCTAAGGAGTAGCTTGAAGATGTAACCCCCAGTCAGAAATTGATGATCTTGTGGTTATAAGATTTCTATCATCCTGTAATTAGTTTTAGCTCAATGCTTAAATATCCTTCAGGCCCAGTGTGTTTTAAGCTGTATGAAATGGTTAGTATGCATGCAACTATTCTGGTTTTTCACTTTTGGCATAGTATACGATAAATTACACAAGATATGCAAAATTTTATTTAAGATACATTTTATATTAGATAAATTTACCCAAGTGTAGGCTAACGTAATTGTTCTGAGGATGGTGGCCTACACTCAATTGGGGAGTTCAGTAACTTAGATGAATTCAATGCTTTTGGACTTACTGACTTTCAGTTTATGACGGAGTTATCATGAGGTAACTCCACGGGAAGTGAAGGTCACTAGTATACCCATCACATGTGTTTCAGGCATGTCCTTCCCAAGAACATGAGAACCAGTGTTTTGAAATGTTCCCATCAAGAAGGATGGGCCACTGACTCCAGTCTGTTGCAGAGTTGGAACCCCATTTCCATAAGCATCAATTTAAAAAGCCCAGGGGTTTTACGTGGCCCATTCTGTTTCCCATGTTTTGCCACTTTTCACTTCCCTGACTATCTTAAGTACTGGATGCTCTCCCTCTCTACTCCTACTTTCTCCTCTCAGAATGTCCAGATACCCCCATACAAATAGGATGAGACTCCCCCTTTCCCATTCTGTTAACAGGTATTGGGAAAAAATCTTTCATCCCTTTGACCAGCATGGAGTTGTGTTCACTTCCGACTCTTCCCAGGTTTCAGCTCCTCCCAGATCTTCCTCCAGCTGCATCTTGTGCTCAGTACTTGGCACCAGCTTTGCTTCTTCCAGTGGGGCTTCATCTTTGCATGCATGCCTCCTTTTTTGCCACTCAATATTCATGTTTTAACTGAGGCCTGACTCCCAATGGGAAAACAAGAATATTTAGCATTGCCCTCTTTGATTTCCCTACATAGTGCTATTCCTCCATAGTAGTTTCTTTATTAATATATTTTTGGTTTCTTACTCCCTTTCCTCACTTCTGGGACATAACACCTGACACCAAGAACTTAAAGGAGAAGGTTTATTTTGGCTCATCTTTTCAGTCCACACCCTGCTAGCTCTACTGCAGGAAAGGAATGGTAGAAAGGTCTAAGAAGAAAGATGCTCACATCATGGCAGCTGGATAGCAGAAAAAAATGAAAAGCTAAAGAGGGATATATACCCTTCAAAGTCACATCCCCTGTGGTCCATGTCTCCTGACCAGATTCCCATCTCCTCACATCACAGTCAGGTATGAATTCATCAGTAGATTAATCCACTTACGAATATAACGAACCTTGAGCCAATCACCTCCTACACACATGGGAATTCAGGGAACATTTTAGATCTAAACTACAACACTTGGTTTACTTCTGTCTAAAACCAGTAGGTAGAAAGTAGGGAGCTTGTCCTATAGCACACAAGCAAGATATTAACAAAAATTCTTGAATGAAGGAAGGGCAATTCTATACATTTCATGAGTACCCCTCAATGGTTCAAAAACCTCACAACTAGTTTCCACATTTTTTTCTACCTTTATAGTTCATGAGTTATTTTAGCAACTGCATCCCTCATTTCAAATCCCAAAAGCCAAAAGCTGGATTTCCTAGGAAGCTGAAGTTGGGAACAACGGGTCATGATCAACATATTCCTACTGCAAAGCAACTTACCGCTGAAACAGTCCATCTATATTCCTGGTTTTACCACCACTACTAAAAGGCTAAATATCAATACTCTCTGCCACCTGTCTGCATGCTTTCCCAATCTACTTCTCAGGTATTATCTTTTTATTATTATTACTTCCATTTATTTTACAAAGAACTCTGGATTTTTCTCTTCCTGTCTTTCACTGATAAGCATTCTGCTAAATGAAATACAATGAGGTTACTGGTGCAAATTACTGAGTAGATAATGTTGTCTGACATTGAGGTCAATGGTGCTGCTTGCAGTGGGAAGGTAGTTAAATTTAAACAAAAGATTGTTCAAATTAGAGAATCTGCAAATTATTGGCTGGGCACAAAGGGTAAAATTATAAATATGCTAATATATCTTGCTATCATAATATGACTTTGTTGTGAATAAAATATTGAAAAATTATAATTATATTAAATATCATAGACATGGTCCTTTTCAAATGCATATCTGATATTTGACTGCATTTTGAACTTTTATTCCAGTTGCAAGTTAAGAGAAAAGAAAACACACCACAAATATGACTGATTTTGCCATCATCACTATTAGAATACAAAATGCCATTTTTTTTATTTGAGAATCTGAAGAATGAAGCTTTTGAATTGAATTCATGATGAAAATGTTTCTGAGGTCAGCGTGAGCTTTTTTCTGTTCATTTTTTTATTTGATTTTGATTATAGATTTCACTTCTAAATTTACAAAGTAGAAAAAATTCCTGCCCTGTTTTGAGGGATTTCTCATAGGCATCCATGAGGATTTTGTACCAGGCTCAAATGCAAACACCTAGTGAAAAGTTCATGTTCCTCATTATATATGCATAGCACTTACAAACTAAGCTTAATGATTAAATAAACTAAATTTAATGATTAAGTAAGATTGCTCTTAATGTAAAATGATGCATCTTTTCTACTTAATGTGCAAACTTCACACACTCTCAGATATATCCTTTTTCACATCAATTTCTCCCATACATAAAATAATCAGAGACTGAGACTTAAGACCTCCATACTGTTTACTTGCTGCTCAAAAAAAAAAGGAAGAAGTGGCTTCTATCAAGCAGTTCGTATTGTAGGTATAACACTGGGAGGCACCTGTGTCTTCTGCAGAAATTACTTTCACTTGGACCATCTGGAAATTGTAATGAAAGGTCAGTGTGGCAAAAGATAGACAATATGGTGAATTAGTCAGGGAGGCTATTCAGAGAGGATGAACTTCACCTGGAGCTGAAGGACAGAGATGATCTAGACAAACAGGAAATTGGAAATGTGGGAAAGAGATAATATGCATAATAATAATCACAACCACCCCTTACTGAGCACCCACCATATGGCAGACACTATACCTAAACAGTTCAACTCACTTTATTCTCATAGTTACTTCTGCTTCCAGCTTAAATTTGAGGACATTCTAAGTAGTCTTCTAAATAGCTGACTTGCCCAAAGTAAAAAAGTACTTGGCAGAGCAAGGATCTGAGCCAAAGTCTCATTCCAAAACCCTTCCTGGAACAAATGTGTCCCTTTGGGAATTACGAGGCCATTAAAGCTTACATAGGAAAAGTAAAACAAAAGTACATTGAGAAAGGATTTGGGGACAATCAACTAAGTGTTTAATGTTCTATCAAAATTTCTACTGCTGGAGTTCTAAGGGCTCAATGTAATTTCCATTCAGAAACATAGTGGGATTATACTCTCTGTAGTACAATTAACATGTTATCCCTTGGATCTATGTAAGAAATAATGATCTAATTAAAGAAGATAATTCCAATTAATATGATGATGTTTCAATTCTAATATTGCTGCTAGTGTACTTGCCAAAGGAAGAGCCCTATGGAAGATGGATGCTAGATATCTTCCTGGATGGATCCCTCTTCCATCTACTTACCTGGGCAGGAGAGGCAATTTCCCATTTCTCTGAGCACCAACTAGTAGTGGATCTTCAATTTACCTTTCTCAGGAAATTACTCTTGACCAATAATAGCCTCCTCTCCAGAGGTGACCCAAACAAAGGAAGCCTGATGCTTTTAAAGAGTCAAACATGAGGAGTCCATTAAGTAAAGATCTCTGGTGATGGTTGGCCTAGGTGAGACCCTGTGTCCCGTACTTCATTGTCAAGCCTGTGAAAGCCAGAGCAATGCCCTTGTTACTCCATGGCTTACTGCACAAAGGCAAAACAAGTACCTGTGTAAAGATCATAAATTTCCTGCCAATCTAGTAAACCACCCAAAAATGAACATCTATAGTAGTACTTTTCAAGCACCAAGTAAACTGCACTCCCAACAGACAGTTAGAACCACACTGCATGTTTTCTGATCTTTTCAAGAAATTCTCTGCTTTGAGGGCTATCTCTCTTCAGTAAGAAACTCTTACCCCGTGTTCCAAAATAGGCTCATTTAAAATACTTAGGCATTGGTCTTAGTCCAGGTTTTTTAGCTATGTGAACCAAATGCACCATCTCCCCCAAAACAGAATTTCTAAAGATTTAAAAATACCTTTGACAGCCGTCCTTCCTGTCTTTTTTAGGCTAAACCAGAACAGGCTGACCCAGGCATCCTCTACAGATAGGGTCTTGTAATAGAACTAACAGTGCTAATTACCAATTGATTGATATCCCAGGTCATCCTAGTTATTCTTCTCTGGATGGACTATGATTTATCAAGGTGGCTTCCACTAACAGTCTCAGATATAGTTCCTATTCTATCTCATCTACCTCCTCAATATGCAAAATTCAAGCTATCAAATTGAGGTGAATCTATCATCAAATAAACATTGCAACTTCATTCCTGGGTGTTAGTCCTGACAAGGACACTCCAAATCTATACTTTAGTGGACATTTTGTTGTTTCTTCAAAAGTTAAGTCTTCACAAATAGGTCTGTTCAATTTCCTTTCATTTACCTTACTCTACCATTGTAATGTGTTAAGATTATTGAAGTGGAGAAAAAAAGAAAGACTAACATACAATTACAAGGAGAGGACTACAAAGAAATCAAAATAAAATAAATCCAAAATGAAGAAGTCCAAAAATAAATGAGGAAGAATAATTAGTTTTAGAGATAATGTTAAGGGTATATCAAATAAAAATAAATAATAGGTCAAGGAGGTGGGGGATTTCTTTAGTGTTAAGTTTAGGGTTAAGGGAGGCAACACCCACATTCAAATACTTGTTGTTAAAGACAAAATATCACTCACCGTAAACACACAATGCTAAAAGCAGAATATCTCTCAGCAAAGCCATTTGTCTCTTTCATGTCTCCAATATGGATTTTTCAGTAACTTTAGATATGCCAGTCAAGCAGAAGGGAACATAAAAATAAACTGAACTTAACTGTGTTCTCTGTCCCATATTAAACACTAAAACTGAATTATGTGTCCACATATTCCCAGCTTGCCTACAATCACTTTTATTTATGACATGCATCTAGGAAAGGAGTTCAGAATACATAAAATGCTCTAAAAGAATTAAGTACACTAAAAATTATTAGCTTTACATCACTATTATTACTATAAATTTTTATACTTCTATTTTTAAATTTCATACATCTAAAGGAATTTGTCGTATAATTAAGGTCCCTACTTAATAAAATCACAAGCAAAAAAGTCATCATTCTCAGTCTTCCTGGCAAGTACAATTTAAATAGATAGTGGAATACTACTTATAATAAAATGCATTAGCACTGATCAACCCCTTGGCGTTTAGAGAAACAGCTCCATCATCAGTTATTGTGAACTGAAAACAGGATTTGGGTTTGTTTTCTTCATTGTCTGTTTGTTTTTCTTATTAGTTTGCTAATTCATTTGATTTTTAAAGGTACAGTCTTAACTTATGGTTCCAAATTTTCCTCAAACAAAAGAAAATTAAGAGTAGATAATTTCTAGAATTCTCTAGATAGTGTTAATTTGTGATCGTAGGAGAGCCTTTCCCTGAAATAATTAAATATTGAGCACTATCACACGTTTTCTGAAAATTCAGCCTATAAAATTATGTCATTTATTTATGTCAAAGGTCAGAGTACTTAACAACATTACTTCTAAATTCATTCCTTTACAAGGCTATCATTTATGGGCAGAAGATGTGTATTTATTGAGTGCTAATCAGTTGTCCAAAAGAATTCTAAGTTCTGTGGAATTTAGGTCATAAAGATCTTTGGAACACTATTGCCTAATTTTAAGACATTTTAAATTAGTAAATATGTAGCATGGATCAATACTATTTTGACACTAATATACAAATACAAACCAATTTTAAATGAACATTATATTAAATATATTCATTTTCCTCATAAACCATTAAGCAGAAGAGTTGTAAAATTCTTTTACCTGGGGCAGATACTTCTATTTTGGCTTATCAGAATTGTTCTCACTCAATTATGTACATAAAAACATCATCATCAGAGAATATAAGAATTTTATCTAGAAGAAACATGACATGTAAACTTGTATGCTATTACTCAATGCAGTATTATCTTTGATTCAAAATACATCTTAACCAACTTCCTGTTAGCCTCCTTGATAAAGTTAATTCCTTTGTTTGTGAGTCTAGAAATAAAGGCTTTCCTTTGTCTGGAACACATTTGGTTTCATGCTCTTTGTTTTCAGGGGTGTTTTAACTGCAGCCAATGCCCCTCATCCTTCTGCTAATATTCAGTGAGCTTATCTGGAAAATCATGTAGGGCATCCCTTATGTGGGCATCTTTCCCAAAGCTGTGACCTTTGTTCCATGAGATCACTTTCCAAACAAGTAAAAGAGCCATTTCTCAGTCACAAGTCTATAAGAAAGCACTCTGCACTGCAGGGACATCTGGAAATTTCACAGGCGACAATATAGTTTAAAAGACCAGGAAATCTCAATTTGGAATACATGAATCAGTTTCTCATCTCTAACCCTCAAGAGCTGTGCTTAACTGGAATTAAGCATCTCACAAGGTTTAAAGTTTCTTATCTATGAAACAAACATTGGAATAAGTTCTCTCAAATGTTCCTTCCAGCTCTAAAACTCTATGGACTTTAACCCTGAAGCGGCATTTCATTCTTAGGTTAGTCATGGCCATGGATTTGCTGCAAGATGGAACAGACAGACTTATGGTTCTTCCTCCAGAATTGAGAATATCTAGCAACAAAATAGACATCTTATGAAAAAAAGAGAACGGTGAACGAGGCTTAAGGAAAAATGAAGGAATGTTATAATATGAGTAATAAGTATTACAATATGGGTTGTATTATAATTTGTCACTATTTTATGAGAAATACTGATTTTACTTATGTCTTTACTGAATGAAGATAGGTAATGATAATAAAATTGCAGATAGTGAAATTTAAGGAAAACTTGCAATATCGGAATACACACAAGGAAACTGAAGCCATTAAAATCCAGTCTTATTCATGGGAAAGAGCACATAAAATGAGCCCTTCTACATTGTTGGTGGGAATGTGAACTATTATAACTACTATGGTAATCAGATGGAGATTCCTCACAAATCCAAAAATAGAAATTCCTCTTGATCCATCTATTGCCCTTCCTAGATATCTTCCCAAAAAACTAAAGATATCATGTTACAGTATAAATGCATACACATGGTTATAGCAACACAATTCATAATATGTAAATTTTGGTAGACTCCAAAGTGTCCATCAACAGATGAATGTATAAATAAAACGTGGTATTTATATAGAATGAAGTACTTCCTTTCCATAAGGAAGGATAAAATTTGATTCATTTGTAAGCAAATGGATGCATCTTGAAACCATAATTAAAGTGAAATAAATCAAATACACAAGCTTAAATGTCACATGGTTTCTTTTATGTGAAAAATTCAAATTATAAATAAATAGAAAAACAGCAGGTATATAATTGGAAAAAGGGAAGTAGATCTTTTCCAAAAGGGAAAAAGTCTGAGCTGGAGAGAGGAGCAAGGGAGGAGAGGTAAAGGGTACCAAAAATATATAAGATGTATTATATACATGTACTGACTTTCCACAAGGAATGTAAGCATTTTGAACTGCAAACATGAAGTAATAAAAAATTTAAATTGAAAGAAAAGAAGAAAAAATGTGAATGATGTTTATGAGGATTAAATGCTTTATTAAGAATAAACTAAATTTGCTCATATTAATAAAGAAAAACTTTTGAAACACTACAACTCACCCATAGGGATTATCAGTATTTTTCAGTATAAATAGTGGTCATCCCTAGATGGAGCTTAATAGGTATAATGTAGCACCTTCAAAGATTTTGTACTAGGGAAAGTTTTCCTCCTTACCAGTGTATGGGGGAGGAGCCCTATATAACAGAAAGCATGAGCATCTGTGCCATTTATGAGTCATGGGACTACAAAACAATATTCTCTTTTTTCTAAAAGGTAATTTATCATATCTACCCTACTTACTAAATATTATTAAATAGGCACACAACTTTATACATTAAGTGCTCCTAAAAGAGAGATAAAATCAACTGCAGTAAATGTGTCCTCTAGGTATTTTTCTGGCTAGTTTCTCAGATGTTCTCCTAACCCACTCTGTTTAACCATGTCATGTCTCAATTTTTATTCTACACCCATTCTGTGTGCTTTCCCAGTGTCCTTTGACACCCCACCTCCTCCCCTTTGAGGCACCTTCTCTTTCTCAGTGGTGATCCTTTACTATACCTGCAGGATATAGGTGTCCCAGCTGGTCTGGCCTTTCCTTTGGGTGAGAACAGACTTTATAAGGCCATTTGGAGCACCTGCAACATGCTACCTCTGTTCCAGCATTCACTTCACACTGCCTTGATACCACAAACTTCATCTGTGGCTAACTGGAAGGCTATGTCCAGCAAAACAAGTGGAAACTGAGAAAAAGTAGCACCTCATGAGGACAGGAGACAAAGAGAGATTGCCCAAACATTTCTAACACGTCCTCCTCCTAAAAAAATTTCTAAAATATAGACATTACCTACAGACATTTCAGAGATCACCATTATTAATGATTAATCAGTTGTGTTGGTCTCATGAAAATGTATCCAACTCTATCTGATTTCTCTTCTGTTTTGGTTGATATCTAAATCGCCCCACACCCCTGCTGCAAGAGACTTGTATGATCACAACAGGGCTTTTGGAAAGTGATAGAATTATAGAAGTGATATAACTGACTTGCCATTTGGAGGTGTGGTATGGTCTTGTCAGATGAATTGAATCACTAGGCATCATCTGGAAGGATCTCCCTTAGTGGCTCTTCCTTCCCTCTCTGCTTTCTGAAAGTCATAACATAAGCAGCTTTCCTCCACTTTTCCCTCTGCCCTGCCTTCCTGCCTTGGATTCAGCCCATTATGAACTAAAAATGTGAGCCAAAGTAAACTTCACATCCTCTTAAATTGTGGATGGTGGATACTGTGTCTCAGGGACAGACAAAAACTAAGACAGATTTTGCTACCATAGCTAGGGTCATTGCTGTGAATTGACTTGAGCATGTGGTTTACAAGCCTTTAAACTTGGTACACAGGAGGAATTTTGAAAGGTTTGGAGTTGCCAGCTGGAGAAGTAAGGTTACAATGCAGTAAACTGAACATGGTATGAGATTCGATTCATAGCTTAGAAAACCAGAATGCAGATAAGAAGGCAAACAAATAAAGACCAAACTGTAGAGGTTTCCATTGCAAAGGAGTCCACTGTCAGTTGGACCCTAAGCCATGAGTGTTATGTGCTGAGAGAAGATCTGTAAATATTTTGCACATGTCCTGAAACTGTAGAAGCCTGAGATGTGGCAGATTAATTAATCTGGTGGAAGAATTTTCAAGGCAGCCCAACATTTAGGTTGCAATATAGGTAGCACTTTCTGCTTTTGACAAGATTTATGCTGAGAAACAGGAACAAGAAACAATTGGAAAAGTTTTCAGTTTTACCAGAAAGGAAAGACATGTAAAGAATTTGCCTACTAGAGTTTGATTGCTAAAAATGATTAGCATTAGAAAGAAGCCAAGCAATTTGTATCAGGACAATAGGAAACATGACTGGAGAGCAACACAGAAATTAGTAAGACTCCTCCCTTCACAGACTCTAAGATCCAAAAGTGAAGTACTTTGCTTTGAGAAGCCTTGTACTCCAGAAGGGTCACCTAGGGAATTGGTTTGCTGAGATTTATTTCACAGTGTTCAGCCATCCAGACATTCACAACCTGCTGTAACCATGTTTCAAGGCCTGGCTACTGCTTACACTAGCAGCAAACAGCGTCATCATCCATACGGTACTAGTTTTATAGGCATACAGAAACCAAGAATTGTGGAGTCAAGAAGGCTTCTACCTAAAATTCAGAAGAAGCCCTGGGAAACCGTGCAAAAGCTCTGTTGTACATGAAACTGTGAGAATGAATCTGAAATTTCAGTGAAGACCACAGGAAATTGGAAAAACAAGGAGTGTGCAATATCATCCAAGAAAAAACTCAGGCAGTGAGTAAATCCAGCTCAACAGAGAGGTCACCAAGGCTGCCACCACAGGTAATACATAGTTGCAGGGTTTCTAAAGTCATTTGGAGATCTCATCTCATCATTTACTCCAGGTACTGGACATGGAGTTATAAGATTCAATATTTGCCCTGTTGGGTTTTGGTCTTGCTTAGATTCCATTAGTTTCTAGCCCCCACTCTCCCCGTTTTGATTGGGTATGTTTGCCCTGTGCAACATGTGGTTTGAAAATGTTTAACTTTCTTTTTTTAGTTTTATAAGGCTTACAGCTAATAATTTGCTTTGAGTCTCAGAGAAGACATTGGACTTGGCCTTTACAACAATGGTGGAACTGTTATAAATTTGACAAGTCTTAAGGATTCACCAAATTTACATTTCATAAAGAGATGCACGTGAGTATTTTGGGGGCCAGAAGCAGAATGCCATGGCTTATATATTATTTATAGAAGACCCTTGAGAGCCTCATGCACTTACAGGTGGTCTTTTTGCCAGGTGGTTTAATTACGAGGACAATATAACTTACTAGTAGTTAGGAGATAAGGTTTGGCATGGCCAAAGTGGGTCACTAGACGCATGACCTGGAAAGGTATGCCTCCCATCTCTACTCCTGCCTTCCCTCTCTGCTTCCTGGCTGCCATGACATGAGTGACTTTCCTCTGTCATGTCCACTGCCATTCTTTCCTGCTTTGGAGCCAGCCAACTATATACTAAAAATATGAGCCAATATAAATCTCTCTCCCTTTAAATTGTGAATATTGAGTATGGTGTCTCAGTGACCAGAAACTGACCATAAGATCTTCTAATCATTCCCTCTCATTGTCACTCGTGACGTCCTGAGATTTTGAGGATCCACAAGAGACCCCGATGCTGAAACTCTGGGTTCAATTCTAAATTCTAGGGAACCAAGGCTAAATAAATGTGTAAGAAGAGCAACCCAGACTTTAAAAATATGAATCTTGGCTACATTAAGATCATAAAGAGGTTCTTCTGTTTTCTTCTAGGAGTTCATATTGCTAGAAGTTATGATTAAGCCCACATTGGTTTTCAATTACATTTTCACATAGTGTCAGATATTTATTAAAGTTCTTTTCTGCATGTGCACATCCAGTGGTTCTAGCAAAATTTGCTGAAAATATTTCTGTCTCTGTGAAATGGTTTTTCACCTATCTCAAAAATCAGTTGTAAATATCTATGTGGGTCTATTTCTAGACTTATCACCCTTTCCTATTGATCTTTTCATCTGCTTCATGCAAACACCATGCTGACTTGAATATTGAATCTGTTATGGCTTGATAATATATAAATGCTCCCCCCAAGTCTCATGAGGTCAGGGTTTTTCAAAGGTGATTGAACCTAAGGTGTGTGACACTAGGATTAAAAATGTGATGCTGGGATTAAGGAAGGCCCATCATGTTTTGGTTGGCACCAGTCAAAAGGTAGGTGTCCTGGAAGGGATAAAAGGGAGAGGCAAGTTGTTGTTGCTGCTGCTCCTGCTGCTGCTATTGCAGTCCTTGCTTGCTACTCGATGCTCTCTGCCTCCCCTGCTTTGCTGTGGGCTTTGCTACCCTGCCTTGGAGCCAGCCAAATGTGGACTAAAACATCTACAAAAGCTAAAATAACTTTTAATTTTTGGTGTTGGGTATTTTGTCTAAGCAATGAGTAAAATAACTAACACAGATATTGGTATGGAAGTAGGACCATTTCTGTGACTGTGCCTGACCTTGTGGTTCAGGGGCCTTTGAAACTCTCTTGCAGGACTTTCATATAATAACTCTGTTGCACAGGAATAGAAATGACACAAACACTACAGAAAATACTTTGGAAGCTTTAAAACATGTTAAATATACACCTGTGATGGGATGGAGTCATCTTACTTTGGGTATTTAGTCATAGAAATGAAAGGCATGTCCATTCAAAGACTTGTATGTGAATGTTCAAAACAGATTTGTTTGTAATAAAAAAAATATGAGTGACTTTAAACCTCCATCAACAGAGGAATAACTAAATAAACTATGGTATACTCATGCAATGGAAAACTACTCATCACTAAAAGATTATTATTGATACACTGAAACAAAACTATCCTTGGCCAGAAGTGTATGGTTGGAATTGGAACTTACAAACACCTCAGGGTGGTAGTGGACAGCTTCCACAGAATTTGCATGAAGAACACATCTCTTTCCATACATGTTGGGGTAGAAGAATTGCAAAAACCTTGCAGAAGCCACAGCAGGAGTAGGGATTTGCAGATGATCTGCAAGGATGGGAGCAATTACACCCAAACACACCTCCTTCAACAAGGAAACTCATCAGGTCGTTAGCTCAAGATGTGAATATTTGTTCATAGTCTGACCTAAAAATTTCAACATCAAGAGCAAGGATGACAGTTTTAATCAGTCACAATATATCTACAAATCAATTATTGTCAAAATGTAAGTAATTTTGTATATTCTACAGTGTATAGCATTAGCCTTTGTATGTGTATATTTTATTTGATATGGGTCTGAATGTGGTTTTCTCTTTTTCATTGATTTTATTTTAAATTGTATCTAAATCTGTTTTTAATGAATAAATAAACACTCCAATTTAAATAAAACAAAATTAAAAGTGAACCTAGAGGTGCCAGAGGAAACCATCACTAAAGATCCAAAAGGGTAGAATGTATTTTACATTTTACAGTAGAACTAAGTCTTAAACAAACAGGATGATTAGAGTGGTAATCAAAAATGTAAATGACATAAGCCCTAACAATGTCACAATGAGTCAACTAACAAAAATGGTAAAGGGAAAAAAGGATGAGAAGTAAACAGGGTAGGTTTTGAAGGCTGCCAGAACAAAGAACCATAGACTGGGTGGTTTAAACAGAAAAATTTATGGTCTCCCAGTTCTGGCGCCAAGATCAAAGTGTCAATAGGATTGATCCTTTAGAGGCTGGGAGCAAGGGTCTGTTCCAAACTTCTCCTTGGATTGTAAGCAGTCATCTCTCCCCTGTGTTTTCATGTCATTCTCCCTTTGTGCATGCTTCATTTTTGAGGCACTCCCTCCCCAATTTTAAAGGACACCATTCTGTAGAATTAAGGACCAGTCTAATGCCCTCAACTACCTGAAATCCTCTAGAGTCATATTCTGAGATATTAGGGGTTAAGATTTTAACATACAAATATAATATATGGTAATCAAAAAATCATTTAAGCCAAAAACAAAGGAGTAAAATTTTCATGGTTATATATGGGGCATCTTTAAAATTCAGGTTTATAATAGTGTAATTTACTGTAAAATTGTCTGGGCTTCAGTATGTAAGCCACGTGACTTGGAAAGTGTGTACATAAATCGCAGCATAGTTGAAATGTACCACAGTTTCACTGATCCAAAAACTCCTTTGTGCCTTCCCCAGTGTCTGACAAACACTGGTCTTCAACTTTTACCTTTTGAAAAAGTCACAGAAATGAAATCATAGAATATGGTTCTGTTAGTGTCTGACTCCTTTCACTTAGAATAATATTTTAACAACTCTCCCTATGGTTGCGTGAAACTAGCATGTTATTTGTTTTTATTGCTGAGTTGTTATCATTGTATCATTGTATAGAGGCACCCTAATTAGTCTCTCCATTTAACAGTTGATAGACATCCTTGCTAGTTGCAGCCTTTTACTGGAATGATAAAGATGTTAGATCAACATTCACATTCGTGTGTTACATTTTTACTTCTCACTGATCACTAGGAATAGGATAGTTAGGTCATATGGTTAAATTAAGTTTGTCAGCCATATGAGAAACACAAGTATATCCAAGGTGGCTATAACATTTTGCACTACTACTACGTGTATGAGAATTCCTGAGCTCACCAATACTTCATGTGTCCCTGTGTATAGATTAGTTTTCTGTTGTTACCCTCGTGAGCTACAGCAAGCTCAGCAGTCTAAAACAATTGAAATGTATCATCTTAGATTTCTGTAGGGTGAAATACCAGTAAAGGTTTCATAGTGCTAAAAATACTTGAGAGCAGACTGTTTTCCTTTTTGGAGGCCCTAGGGTTATATACATTTTCTTTTCACTAATTGTGGTCCGTCCCTTGCTCAATCTTGCCACTTCTATCAAGACATTAGTCCAAACACTTTTCCCTTTCTCTTCAGTTTTTAAGGATCATGTGTTTGCATGGGACGTACTTGGATAATTCAGAAAAGCATTTATGTTCTATTCCTAAGTCAGTCAGATGTCCTGTGACTGGACACAATACCAAACACCCATAATTTAAAGGAGTAGAGGTTCAATTGCTTCATGGTTTACAAGGATTCAGTCTGTGGTTTCCTGACTCAGAGACAAAAATATCATGTTAGAAGTGTGTGAAGGAGCAAAACTGATTATTTCATGAATTTTGGGAAGAAGACAAGGGGAACAGTATCAGAAAAGAATGGAGCAAGGGACTATATCTAGAGGTTAATGTCATACCTCCATGACCCATCCAGACAAATCCAGAAGTGTGGTCCACTAAACCTTAGGGCCCATCTCAAAACCAGTCAAGTTTGTACTCTATCTTAACCACCACAAACCCATAACCCATGAGGGTGTGGAATCCCTGGGCAGAAGATTAAACATAATTTGCTCTACTTAGTACATGTATGTGTTCGTTCTGAGATGTGTTTGTGGGTATCTTATTGGATTTTAAAATTGGGATCTTTTAATGATGAATGATATTGAGATTCTCTCATGTGTGTTTTCTTTGCCACCCTCATCTTGACTTTGCTGAAGCTCGTATTCAAATATTTTGCCCATTTTTAGCTAAATTATTAGTAAATTGTGAGATTTCTTTGATATTCTAAATGAAAGTTCCTATCTGATATATTTTGCAAAAATTTTCTCCCTGACCTTGACTTGTGCTTAAATTTTCTAATTATTATCTTCTAAAAAGCAGAAATTTTAATCTGATTTGAAGTCTAATAATTAATTATTCATGTATTGTTTGGCCTGCTCATCTGTCTAAGCAATTATTCCTTAAACTAAATTCACAAAACTTTTTTTGTATTTTATTTTATAAATTCAAGTTTCAGGTATTACATTTAGTGTACGCCCATTTTATACAGTACAAAAGGTAGCATGTTCACTTTTGGGGTCCTAGATTTCCATTTTTTAAAAAAATTTTATTTTAAACAGAATAAAACAAAACAAAACAGAAGAAAGCAGATCATGACAAAATAATGCAAGCAACACAGGATTTCAAAACAAGTGAACAGGAACTCAATAGTGGTTGCCATAACGTCTCTTGTTTGCTTTAAAATAGTTGTGCATATCTTGACACATAATGAGCTCAAATAAAACACAATAGTATAAAATTGATAAAGACAAAAGAATGAAAGCATTACAGGCCTTCAAAATTCAACAATAGGAAAATCAACAATGGCTACCATAATGTCTCTTGTTCTCTTCCAAATAGCTGTCCACACTTTCACACATATTGAAATCAAATAATACAGAACAGACCAAGAACAATCAAAACAAAGGATATAAACATTACTGGACTTCATAATAAGATGATAGGAAATCAGCATTGGCTTCCATAATGTTTTGTTTTCTTCAAAGTACCCATTCATATCATCACTCATAATAAAATCAATTCTTGTAAACTCTTTAGGAGAAGTTCTAGGCTTGTATAAGCCTATACGTATGTATCTATCCTTTCTGTATTAGAGGGAAAGACAAAATGAAACATCACAAATTACAAAAAAAAGAACAAGAAACAAAATAGACTAATAAATAACAATAACAAAGAGCCCAAAATACAGAGCCACAGTACAGGCTCACAAAACAAGGTGGTAGGAACGTAATTAAGGTTGTTATTTTACATAGTTATCTTCAAAAGAGTTACTCAGATTACTAGATATAGTCTTGCAAAATTCATCTAATCCTATGAATGTTAACTGTTTTGTTCCAAGAACTAATAGAATTAGTAACACAATCCTCTTAGCTATCTTAAGTGTATACATAAAAGTTTATATCTTTTCTCTTTTTCCCTTCCTTCTTTTCTCCTTTTCCCTATTGGATTTATTTTTTCCCTTTGGGCAGTTTGTTATCCTTCAACAATATTTACTGAAGATTTTGATTCTTATTTACTCTTTCAGTTTCTTACACTAGGGAGACAATACAGTATTTGCACATGTGAGTTTGATTTATTTCACTTATGAGTATGGTCTCAAGTCGCATCCATTTACCTATAAAAGCCTTAATCTGATCCTTCTTTATAGCTGAGTAGTACCCCATTATATAAAATACTACATCCTTTTTATCCATTCCTTAGTTGATGGGCATTTAGGTTGTTTGCAAGATTTGGCTATTACAAACTGTGCTACTATAAACATGGGTGCACATATATCATGTTTTTAATTCTGCTGGGAATATGACAAGAAGTAGAACAGCTGGATCAAATAGAACTTCCTATCCCAAATTTTTGAGGAACCTCCAGACTGATTTCCACACTGGTTGCACCAGTCTACACTACCACTAACAGTACAGGAGGATTCCTTTTTCCCCACAGCCTCTCCAGCGTTTGTTACTGGTATTTTTCTTATCCTGGCCATTTTTTCTGGAGTAAGATGGAATTTCAGTGTTGTTTTAATTTGCTTTTCTCTAATGACCAATGATGCTGAACATTTTTTCATGTATCTATTTCCCATTTGTATTTCTTCAGCCATGAAGTGTGTATTCATGTCAGATGCCCATTTTTGGATTGGGTATTTAAATTTTGGGCGTTTGATTTTCTTTAATTCTTTATATGTTCTAGATAGAATTCTTTGCCTGAGGGGCAGTTGACTAAGATTTTTCCCCAATATGTGGGTTTTCTTTTCACTCTGTTGGAGATTTCCTTTGACATGCAAAAGCTTTTTAATAAGATGAGATCCCAGTTATTGATTCTGGGAAGTACTTCCCATGCAGTTTGATTTTTGCTCATGAATTCTCTGCCTATCCCTGTATCTTCAAGATTTCTACCTACTTTGTCTTCCAGTAGATTTAGTGTTTCTATTTTAATATTTAGATCTTTGATCCATTTTGCTTTAGTTTAGTGCATGGTGATAGGCATGGGTCTAGCTTTAGTTTACAGCGTATGGAAAGCCAGTTTTTCCAGCATCACTTATTAAAGAGGCTATCTTTCTTCCAGTGGACATGTTTGGCCCCTTTTTCAAAGATAAGATGGCTAAGTGTGTTTGTGGTTGTGGTTGTATCTTCTAATCTATTCCATTGTTCTTCAGGTCTGTTTTTATTCCAGTACCATACTGATTTTATCACAGTAGCTTTATAGTATAACTTTAAGTCAGGGATTGTGATGCCTCCTGCCTTGCCTTTGTTGCCCAGAATTGCCTTTGCTATTCTAGGTATCTTCTGGTTACAGATGAATTTTAGTAGTGATTTCTCTAGATCTGTGAGGTATGCTAATGGTATTTTGATTGGAATTGCGTTAAATCTGTGTAATAATTTTGGGAGAATGCCCGTTTTCACAATGTTTGTTCTTCCTATCCATGAACAAGGAATGTCTTTCCATTTTCTAAGATCCTCTTCAATTTCTATTTTCAGAGTATAGAAATATTCACTGAATAGATTTTTTACTTCCTTTGTAAGATTGATTCCTAAGTATTTCATTTTTGGGGATGCTATTGTGAAGGGTGTGGCTTCTCTTATTTCTCTCTGAGTTTGTTGTTTGTGTACAGGAATGCTACTGATTTTTGAGTGTTGATTTTGCAACCAGCAACATTACTGAATTTGGTTATTACATACAGAAGTCTTTCAATGCATTTTGGGGGGTGTTCTATGCAGAGTATCATGTCATCTGCAAATAATGATAATTTAACTTCTTCTTTTCCTATCCTTATTCCTTTTATTTTGCTCTCTTGTCTAATTGCTCTGGCTAACATTTCCAGCACTGTATTGAACAGGAGTGATGAAAATGGACATCCTTGTCTTGTTCCTGATTTTAGAGTAAAAGCTTTCAGGTTTTGACCATTTAATATAACACTAGCTGCTGGTTTGTTATAGCTGGCTTTTATCAGATTGAGGTAAAGACCATCTATTCCAATTTTCCATAGGGTTCTTATCATGAATAAGTGTTGGACTTTATCAATAGCTTTTTCTGCATCTATTGAAATGATCATGTGATTCTTATCTTTGGCTCTATTGATATGGTGTATTATGTTTATTGATTTGCATGTGTTGAATCATTCCTGCATTCCTAGGATGAATCACACTTGGTCGTGATGTACAATCTTCTTGATGACTTGCTGCATTCCATTTGCCAGTATTTTATTGAGGATTTTTGCATCTATGTTCATTATAGAGGCTGGCCTGTAGTTCCCTTTATTGGTTGGGTCTTTCTCTAGTTTTGGTGTGAGGGTAATACTTGCTTCCAGGAATGAGTTAGGGAGAATTTCTTCCCTTTCAATTTCATTGAAGAGTTTGAGGAGTATTGGCAGTAAGTCTTCCTTAAATTTCTTGTAGAATTCAGCTGTGAATTCATCAGGACCTGGGCTTTTCTTTGTTGGTAAGGTTTTAATTACATTTTCAATTTCATTAATTGAGACTGGGTTATTCAGTAGTTTTACATCTTCTTGATCCAGCTTTGGTAATTCATATGTTTCTAGGAATCTGTCCATTTCTTCTGTTTTATCAAACCTATGAGAGTAAAGGATTTTAGAGTAGGTATTGATGATCTTCCATATTTCCTCAGGGTCTGTAATGACTTCACCCTTTTCATTCCTTATTGCATGAATTTGAGTTTTTTCTTTCCTTTTTTAAATTAGGTTGGCTAAGGGTTTGTCAATTTTATTTATTCTTTCAAAGAACCAACTCTTTGATTCATTAATTCTTTGCGTCATTTTCTTAGTCTCTATTGTGTTAATTTCTGCTCCTATCTTTATAATTTCCTCCATTCTTTTGGCTTCGGGCTTGACTTGCTCTTCTTTTTCTAGATGTTTGAGCCATAGCATCAGGTTGTTTATTTGTGCTCATTCTGTTCTCCTGATGTGAGCATTCACTGCAATAAATTTCCCTCTGAGAACTGGTTTCATGGCATACCACAGGTTCCAGTTAAGTTGTATTTGTATTTTCATTTGCTTGTAGATATTGTTTAATTTCTTCTTTAATTTCTACTGTGACCCATTGGTTGTTCAGGAGTGTATTATTTAATTTCCATGTGTTAATGGAGTTTTTGCAGTTTCTTTTGTCATTAATTTCTAGTTTCATGGCTCTATGATCCAATAATATACATGGAATAATTTCAATTCTTTTGCATTTATTTAAGCATGTTCTATGGGCTAGGATATGTTCCATTTTAGAGATTGTACCATGGGTAGCTAAGAAGGATGTACATTCTGATGTTGTTCAGTGGGACACTGTACATGTCTACTAAGCCCATTTGTTCACAAATTTGATTCAGTTCTGCTATTTCTTTGCTGATTTTCTGTCTAGCTGATCTGTCTCTATGTGTTAATGAGGTGATAAAGTCTCCCATTATAATTGTGTTATTGCTTATTTGATTTTTCATTTCTATTAATATGTTTTATATTAATATGCTCCCATATTTGGTGCATATATATTTAAGATTGCTATCTCTTCCTCATGAAGTTTGCTATCTCTTCCTCATGAAGTTTTCCCCTAACTAGTATGTAGTGACCTTCTTTATCTCTTTTGATCATTTTTGGTTTGAAGTTCGCATTGTCTGCAAACAGAATAGCTGCCTCTGCTTTTTTTTGGGTTCCTGTTGCATGGAGTATTGTTTCTCATCCTTAGATTTTCAGTTTATGAATTTCCTTTTGGGTTAGATGGGTTTCTTGTATACAGCATATGGTTGGATGCTGTTTATTAATCCATTCTGCCAGTATGTTTCTTTAAACTGGTGAATTGAGGCCATTTACATTAATAGTTATAACTGATATATATTGATTTATTTTTGTCATGTTATCTTTCTGCTGTTGTTACTTTACCTTTTCCCTTTGTTTAATTGTTTGCTTGGCCTAGTGGTTTTTTTTCTGTTGGTGTTCCAAAGTTGTAGTTATTTTTATGTCTATCTAGAATATCTTTCAGTATTCTTTGCAGGGTTGGTTTGGTGGTCATGAAGTTCTTCAGCTGTTCTTTGTCATGGAAGTAACTTATTTCTCGATCAATTTTGAAGGACAGTTTTGCAGGGTACATCAATATTGGTTGGAAGTCATTTTCCTTTAGGATTTGAAATACTTCACTCCATGCTCTTCTTGATTTCATTGTTTGTGTTGAGAAGTCTGCTGGGATTCTGATGGGCTTTCCCCTGTAGGTGATCTGTTTCTTTTCTCTAACAGCTTTTAATATTCTGTTCTTATGTTGAATTTCTGGGATGTTGATTATTATATGTCTTGGTGTAGATTTGTTTTGGTTATGGCTAACTGGAGTTCTATATGCTTCACTTATCTGTATTTCAGTTTCCTTTCCCATGTTTGGGAAATTTTAGGCTATTATTTCTGTAAATAGTCTTTTGACATTATTTGTGCTGTAACCTTCTTTTTTGTTCACACCTATCACTATTATATTGTTTTTCCTTGCATCATCTTGAAACTGCTGAATTGTTGCTTCCTGATTCTTTGTTATTTTTAAAAGATCTTTCCTTTCCTGTTCACTAGTTGCAATCTTGTCTTCAAGGTCTGAAAGTCTATCTTCACATTCACTGAGGCAGTTTTGCCAGCTTTCTATGGAGATTTTGATTTCCTGGATATCTCTTTGTACCTGTTTTGTGCATTCTGTATTTTTCTTGTATTGTTCATTCAAGGTGTCTATCTTTCTGCAGTGCTTCTCAATTTTTTAACTATGTCTTCTTTATATGTGTTCAGCATTTCTTTTATTATGGTTATAATTTCTTCTTTTACCTGGGAGATTATTTATGATCTGAGTTCCTCTACATCTTCATGGACTTGTTTTTTACTTCAGTTGCTATCATTTCATAAGTTTCAGGTGTATGGCTTACATTTCCTTCTATGTCCATGTCTTCTAGGCTTGTTTGGGGTGGGCTAGAGGGTTGAAATTGCATTTTGCTGTTGCATTTTGTCATTTTCCTGTATTTCCCTGGAGAAGCTGTATGAAAGGTTTAAGTTGCTTCCTGGGTTAAGGATATCTGTTCCTACTCTGAGGAGTTTCCCCAGTTGAGTGGGGGTTGTTGGTCAGGCCTTACCTGATCACTAGTGGCACGCAAAGTCTCCTCAAATGTTGGGAGTACACTGGGTGGGCCTTCAGCACACCCACGTGCTCCTCCGAAGCTCCCCAGCTATTTGAGGTTGCTGGGCAGGACTCTAGCAGGTTCTGAGTGGCCTTCCAAGGCTGAAAAGCTAGGTGGAGTACACTGTGCAGGCCTTCAGCTCAGGCTGCATGGCACTCCAAAGCTTCCCAGCTACTTGGCATTGGTGGGTGTGGCCCTACCAGGTAGCAAGTGAGGTGCTGAGCTTGCAAGGTGGGATGGGGCTTGCTGTGTAGGCCTTTGGATACTACTACTGAGCACAGGTGGTTCCCTAGCCACTCAGAATCACTGGGTGAGGCCCAATCAGACCCCAAAGGACCTACCCGAAGGTCCCTGGCTGATTGGGTGTGTTGGGTGGGTCCCTACCAGGTTCTGAGAGGGATGCCGAGTTTGCACACCCGGGTGGAGTTCACTGTGCAGGTCTTCTGCTCCCACTTCTGAGCACGGGCAGTTCCCCAGATTTCCATTTTTTAAGGACCATTTGTTTAAAAGACTGTTTCTTCTCTAACCATTTTGAGGTTATTGAAACTCAACTGAACACGTGTGAAATCACTATTGTGTTTTCTTGATCAATATGTCAATGTTTACTTTGTATTATAGCATCCTAATTAGTTTTATAGGTCTATTAGAAAACTTGAGATCAAACTGAATGGATTCTCCAAATTGTCTTCCTATCAAACAGTGATTTAGCCTTTCTAAATCATTTACTTTAAAATACATTTTAGAATCTCTTTTACCAGAATAAACTGCCAGCTAGGATTTTGAATATGATAATGTCTAATCTATGTATCAACTGAAAAACTGGCATTATAATAATATTGAATTTTTTAAAAATGATAAGGAGTCTTGGGCTGGGAATTTAGTTCAGCAGTGCAAGCACTTGCCTGGTAAGTGCAAGGTTGTGAGTTTGATCCCTGGTGCCAAAAGAAAACAAGTAATAATAATAATGATGATGATGATGATATTGAGTTTTCCAATGTATGTACATAGAATTTCTCTCCATTTGCTGAATTATTCTCTATTTTTTCTCTTTGGTCTAGTATTTTTCAGCACATATCAGTTTCCCATGTTCATTAGATTTAATATTCATTCACAATTTCTGTTAAGTTTGCTTTTGTTTCAGTTACCACCAGAAACCTGCTAAAGTCAACTGTTCCTACCACAGTCAGAATACATTCAGCTTGGGAGGATTACAGGTGGTTTTGTAGTATTTCAAGTAGTTGACTTTCAAGTTATAAATATGAACAGAACAATTATAATATGGAGACTTTAATACTAAAAATTCTAAATAAATGCTTTAAACATGAGAGAGTGAAAACTTAAAGCATTATTAACAAATCAAGATCAGAAGGAAATGCATATTAGTAAACTAAATCATCTTGTCTTTAAAAAACATAATCATATTTAAGCACAACGCCAAACTGAATTCTATGCTTATTTATGAGAAGCTCTCCTAACCGAGTCATTTTATTTTTTTCAACCTGTGTTTTTTTAGAGGAAAAAATAGAAATAAAAATAAAGCAAAGTTTCAAAACAGGCTAGTAGGAGAGTAACAATAATTAATATGTTGTGTATTGTTCTTTTCATAGTGATTACTCAGAGGACAAGATATAGGCATAAAATATTGACCAAACAATACTAGTCATTTTAAAGAGTTGAAAATAAAAAGATGAGCAAAAGTATACTGGAAATTATTTTGAAGACAGAAATCATGCGTTTATCTCTTTTAGGAAGATACCAAGAAGAGAAATAGCTAAATCAAAAGGAACCTCTACTTTTAGCTTTTTGAGTTTTTCTCCATACCGATTTCTATACTGGTTGTGCCAATTTACACTTTCACCAACAGTGGAGGAGGATTTCTTTTTCCCCATAGCCACAGCCAGCATTTGTTATTGGTTGATTTCTTGATGATAGCCATTCTTTCTGGAGTAAGATGGAATTGTAGTGCTATTTTACCTTTCACTTCTAGAATAACTAGTGATGTTGACCATTTTTCCATATATTTATTTGCTGTCTGCACTTCTTCATCTGAGAAGTATCTATTCACTTCAAGAGGCCACTTTTAGATTGGATCTTTAAATTTGGTGAGTTTCTGGTTTGTTTGTTTGTTTGTTTTGTTGTTTTGAGCTCTTTATATATTCTAGATATTAGTCCTTCTTCTGAGGCATAGCTGGTAAAAATTTTTCCCACTCTGTGGGTTGTCTTTTCACACTGTTGGTGGTTTCTTTTGCTTTTCAAAAGCTTTTTAACATGGTGAGATTGCAGTTGTTGATCCTTTGTAATATTTCCTTCATAGTAGAGATTTTGTTCATAAAATCTTTGCCTACACCTATGCTTTGAAGAGTTATACCTATTTTTTCTTCCAACACATTTAGTATTTCTGTTTTAAGATTTAGATTTTTGATCCATTTTGATTTTAAATTTGTACATGGTGAGAGATATGGGTCTAGTTTCAATCTTCAGCATATGGTAAGCTAATTTTCCCAGTACCATTTATTAAAGAGGCTATCTTTCTTCCAGTGAAGGTGTTTGTCTCCTTTGTCAAAGATAAAGTGGCTGAGTGTGTCTAGAGTTGCATTTGCACTTTCTAATCTGTTCCATCAAACAGATATGTTTTATTGCCAGTACAATGCTATTTTTTCATGGTAGATTTGTAGTATAATTCCAGGTCAGAGATTGTGATGTTTCTTACCTTGCTTTTGTTGCTCAAAATTGCTTTTGCTGTTCTAGATCTTTCTTGTTCCCACTGTGATATATGCACACTCACATTTATAACAACACAATTAGTAATGGCTAGATCTTGGAAACAGCCCAAATGCCCATCAATGAATGGATGAAGATGTGGTTTGTATACACAATGGAGTACTACTCTGCCATAAAGAAATATAAACTTGAGACATTTCTCAGTAAATAGGTATACCTTGAGACCATCCTCTTAAGTGAAATAAATCAGACACATTTGTTTAAATATTTCACTGTTTCTCTTGCATGAAAATTCAAAAGGGAAAATAAGGTCCAAAATAGATAATAGCTATTAGGAAGTAGGAAGAAAATATTCAAATGGGAAAGGGAGCACAGGAGGGGACAGGAGAAAAGGAAAGGAAGGGAAAAGTAAAAAGACAGAATAGAAGGTGAAAAATTGAAACAAAGCTCTTAAATAAGAAGGGGAAAAAGGGTTGAAGTGGGGAGAGGAATGGGGAAAAAAGAAAAATCAAGATATATTTTGTTCAGGTGCAAATTCCCTATGATGAAAGTGATCATAATGTATATCAAAAATATCAACAAAATTAATTTTTTAAAAAAGGCAGAAATCATGTTTTCAATATCAGAAAAAGTAAATTATAGTCCAAAGCTATCTTTTCATCAAATAATGGCAATTCATAAAGCAAAAGAATGCAATTCATGATGAATATACAATAAAGTCTTACAGCAATATAGCAGAATCATTTAAAAGGCAGAATTGGTAGGAGACATAAGACATAGAAAGAAGGTAGTACATGTTTACTTATTTTTGTCAGGCTATGCCAAAACAAGTGCACCAACATAAATAAATACATATTTTTAAATTATAAAATATCTAAGTCATTTAATTACTTAGGTAAATTCACTATGTTACCAACTACATGTTTTGTTAAAATCCCTTTGACACGTTCAGCAAAAAATAAATAAGCAAGCTGTATGTATAGCCAAAACAAAAGTCTCAAAAGAAAAATGGGAAAAAAATAGTAAAAAGAATACTCCATAACAATAATGTAAAACAGGAATATATATTTTTATATGAGTTGATTAATGAGTTTGCAAGTCAAATATCTTTTTACATACAAATGAATTTGTATACAAATAAATTTACATAAAGTTCTAAATTAAAATTGTAACTATTGTTAAAAAATGAAAGTACAATAACTTATAATCTGTAGTATATAGCTAATATTATTTTTAGAGGAAAAACTCATAACTTTAGTTAAAAATAAAATATTAAAATGAACATTAGTAAGTGTAAGAATGGACTCAAGTTAATAAGTAAACCGAAACAAAATCAAAGAATGAAGCAAATAAAAATACACAGAAATGTGGTCCTAGATTAATTATATTGAGACAGAACAAGAGGAAAGAATTACCCCACACAACTCCACTAGCAAAAATCTTTCCCGTGATGACTACAAGTCATAAAATATGAAAATGATAAGACAATCTACCTTTTTTGCAGTATTTGAAATCAAACTCAGGACCTTTGCATGCAGCTACGTCCTTAGCACTTTATTTTTTGTCCTTTAGTTTTGAGACAGGGTTTTATGAAATGGCTATATTTTTCAGACAAGGCTTGATTTGTAGTCCTCCTGCCTCAGCCTCCCAGAGTGTGCCACCATGCCCAACTACTACTTATCTACTTAATTAAGAATTTTTCACAGCAAAAAAAAACCTAATTAACAATTTTTCATGGCAAAAAAAAAAACCAGAAACAAGGTCCATAAAGGAATGATGAATTAAAAATGCAAATTACTTAAGTTCTATATTAATAGTATATAGTTCATCTACATTTTTGACTCCAAAGAATTGTTAGAAAATGAATGAATGCAAGCCAGGGATTTAGCTCAGTTGCGCAGGTGCCTGCCTGGCAGATGTGAGGTTGTGAGTTCAACCCCTGGTACAAAAAAAAAAAAAAGAAAAGAAAAGAAAAGAAAGAAAGAAAGAAAGAAAAGAAAATGAATGAATGCAAACAGTAAAAAATGAAAAATGAAGTTTTTGAAAATCGTATGTTGGATATCTTGGCCCACCTGAACTGCTATAGCAGAATATCTGAAAATATATAATTTATAAACAACAGGGATTTTATTTCTCATAGTTCTTCAGGTTGGCAATCCAAGGTCGGGGTTCTGCATGTGATAACGGCCTTCTTCCTATTTTATCCCATGGCAGAAATTGGAAGAGCAGGAGAAAAAGAGACAACAGGAAAGCAAACTCACAGCCTTTAGCCCTTTGGTATCCAACATTCTCCTGACCCAAACACCTCTTTTTAGAACTACCCAACCTTCACACAGTCAAACCATGCCATTGAATATTCACAGCTAAAAATAACTAAGACAGGCTGACAAAATTATTTGATCAGAACATAATCAGCTTTGTTTCTCATAATCATATACCTCAGCCAGTACAAACTATTGCCAAATATTTTATCTCAAGTTAAATACTTTGAATGCCCAACTAACTATTCAGAAATTGTCTCTTCCCATACATGACAAGGTCCTCTACAGTATTGACACCTAAAGTCCAGTGGGGAAGTCACCCTTGGGAACAGCCGACTTGAAATTGTGGCTGCTACAGGAATCCATGTCATTCTGAGCAGCATGGGGGCAGGAAGCCTATACCACTACTACTGAGCCTGCTGCTTTTGTCAAACTTACTGTGGGGATGAGCGAAGACAAGCAGCTAATGGAGTTTAGAGGTGCTCCTCACTCCAGTCTGCCATAAAATATTCTGATACAGCTTCCACCATGGCTACAGTCATAACAGAGGACCATCTGTCTCTCTCCAGGAGGCTAACTCCTCATCTAGCTCAACTTTAGGGTTCAACTCTTTCCCTGTAGTTAGAGGTCTCAGTTTCTGGCCCATCTCCTCAGATGACTATCCCTGCCTAGCTTGTCTCCTATCTGGAAAGTTCTCCAGGTCTGTCTGGTCGCCTTCATCATGCTCATGGGATGCTTGCCTCATTCATATGGAAGAAAAGGCCTAACACATATGGTGAACTTGAAGCTGATGAGTCTAATTTTGGTGTGACTTCAAGCCACACAAAAGTTGCATTAACATGTGTGATAAATAAGAAGGCACCAAGTTGTAATAGATATTGCACTCTAAATGTGGTTCATGTGATTCTTGTGGTTCATTTCCCTTGAAGGTTCTTGAGTCATTTCACTCAACCTGAAGATAAGCAAAGATTAAGAATTTCACTGTTAGAAGCTCTGGTGTGGTAGGAATTCCTATTCACCCTACCTCACTCTGAAAAAAAGTAAAAGAAGTAGCCTATATCAGCAGGTAAGAATTCTTGAAAGTTGCTCAGAGAACTTGACATGGGTCTGCTCACATCAATGGAGGGCACTACAAGACAAGACTGACTGGTGGACAATGCAGAAACCAAAGCAAACCCATGACCAGTGAGCAATCCCAAGGCTATCTATAAAATATATGTTTTCCAGAAACAGAATTGGGCAGTATAAGGAGAGGGCAGTGCCCAGTAGTCATTATAAGTTCTGCCCAGTGTATTGATCACGATGAACAGCATAACAACACAGATAGTGAGAGTCTGAGACAGTTTCACTGCAAAACTCTAATGTAAAGGAGACCTGGTCACCTCTGTTTCACGTGTTCCTGAAGCTGGAGGGTCTGGAGCATGAACAAAAGTGATCAACAAACAGTGAGTAAATCTGAGGATCTGACAGCATCATAAAATAAGAAGTCAAAGTAGAACTTTCCTTGAACTTGGCTATGCTCCCCTTTCCTGACATAATTGGGAGGTTAGAAGCAGCTAAGCAGAAGATAAAGAACCCAGAACTCTTCCCACTTAGTTTTGAGGACCTCGCCTGATGAGTAACTGGTCTTTATTCAACTGTTTTGGTGAATTGATAACAGGTGATCAACTTGTAACACCCAGCTGAACTAAATCAACACAGTGCTGGGTGTGAGTGACCCACCTGAAGATTGTTGCCAACAACATAAAAAGGAGAACTGGAGAGGAAGAAGTGTGTTGTTAGTTGTCCCAGAGAGGCATGTCGCTCTGGCTTTCTTGATATGAACTTGACTGTTCTCATCGTCCGAGGAACTTGGGGCCTCTTTGTCACTGAGGATGGTTGTGGTGCTTTTCAGGAGAGCTCTGGACCTTACTTTGAGTGTCGTTTCCTGGTTTCAGCACAAATTCCTCAGCCTACTGGCACAGATCCTTCATTCTGCTGGCGTGGACTTTCTAGCTTCCACCACTGGTCTTTGGGCCTTCCCAGCACAGATTTGTGAAACAAACTTGTATGAGACATTGTTGTGGGCTGTAGGCCTCCAGTTGAACTCATAGGAAGCATTGTTATGGGCTCTAGGTCTTCAGATGAACTCACGCAAGACAGTGCTGTGGGATTCAGCCCTCAACTGGATTCTTTGGGTCTTTGTGCAGACAGATCTCCTACACTCTTTGCACTTGACTCTTTGGGTGACTATTATAAAATAATCTTATAAATTACGTGTCCTGTATTGTACTGTTTTCCCTGTAAACCCTGACTACAACACCTGTGAAGGCAAATGAAGTGGTCATCTCTAGACCGGAATGGACCTCTTAACATAAATCACTCTTCTTGTCTTTCCATTGAGAAAGAGGACAGCTGGTCCCCCTGTCTTCCCACTAAATAAACACGATCTGAAAAGTCATTGAATACACCTAAAAGGCAGAGGGCTGGTCTGTTTTGTGTACTGATAGAGGTAAAATAATGAAGGTTAGTTATGATCAGTTTCTTTGGGGTAGATATACTGATAGGAATAGTTACTTCTTCTCCAGTTAAAAAATAGTATTTGCTGCAAACATCCATCACATAAAAACCACTCAGTAATAAGCATTAATTAAATAATGATCTATTATACTTTAGGATGAGCCAAAACTAGTGTCCACAAAAATGCTGCATCTAGGAAGTGGGTATTATTAACAAATCAGAGCACACATTTTCCTCCAATTTAGAATTCACATTTTTTAGGCTGTGAGTTAGACTTCGATCTTGACAGATTTAAGGGGTAATTTGTTATAGTATGAGATGGCATGAAATGTATTTATTGACATTTCAAATTACAGTATTTTCAATGAGAAAGATATCTAATTTTAAGCTACTAAAACAGCATGATGTAGTCATAATTTCTTTTTGAATCATAATCTCTCAGATACAAGATTCTTATTTATAGCTGGTACCTATGATAGGAATACTATGCACAAAAAAAATGATGTTAAATAGACAAAAAGTTACCATTGCAATTATTAACATGCTTCACTTCCATTTTAAAGTGCTAAAGAGTTCTCTGGTATTTCTGCATTTAATAATAGTGCTGGCTCAATAAAAATATGAAATCATTATTTCCTGACATTAATGAAGTCAACTTTTCTAGCCCCATTTGAATAGGCAATTGAACAAGGAGACTAAAAAATGCATTAAACCAGGTCAGCTGCTCTGCCTTTCCAACAATATGTCCACAATTCCATGAAGGGTAATCTTAAACCATTTTTTAGCGCAGGCTGTACATCTTTATCTTAAAATTCCAAATGTTTCAACAATAGACAATTGTTAGGAACTAGACAATTATTTTTCAGCACCCATTGATTAATGACTTAGTCTATGACACAGGGAGAAAGCACTGAACAAAAGAGTCCATTATAATAATGCACAGGCATTAAACCATCTTCATTAATAGAATCTTCTGAATTCAGTTTAGTATGAAGCCAAATATGCCATGAAGAAAGCAAAGAGGTAAGAATTTTAAACGTATTTTGAAAACTCACTTTATAAGAAAGACATTAATTAATATTACTGCCCTCTAATAAAATTGTCTCCTCCTGTTTCTCTCTTTCCTTTCTTCATCTTTTTATCTGTTTCTTTCCTTCTCTATCTCACTCTCTCTTCATCTCTCTCACACGCACCCAGTTAAAATTATCATAAAACTGCTTTGTTAGCTGTATAAAGAATCCTTAATACTTTCATATGCACATACTCTTCATTGTTATTAGCATTCATGGAAACTAGTATTTTATGTAATTATAGTCTGTTGAGCAAAAAATGCAATATAGCAAGAAAGAGGTGATTCTAGTGATCTCAATTGAGTAACTTTATCCACTGGGTAATTTATGTAATCATAACTGGGAAGAAGAGGTTTTAGAAAACAAGATTTTTTAAAAAATATTTTGGGAGTTGAGCTTTTTCAATAGAATTCCTATTCATGACAGAACTACTATAAAATATATTATTATTACCATGCCATTCAACTTTTTTAAGAATCTTGGTAGGTCATAGCTCATCTGCCCATCAAATTTATTATGTACTGGACAGTTGCTTGGTGTATCCCACATTAAATGCAAGAACCAAATGCATAGTAAATCCAAACAAAATAACTATAGAACTCTATATATCTAATATTTGGAGAACTTGCTACAACTGGGCCCTATTTGAAGTACTTTTCCCAAGTAATTCCATCAGTTTTTCAATCACCCCAGCAAGTAGGAACTGCAGATACTCCATTTTATAGAAGAAATCAAGCTTTAGAAATATTAAAATAAATTTTACAACATCATTACTGTTTAATATAGCTACCACAAAATTTGAAATTCTATGTGTGACTTATATATGTGATTTACCTTATATTTCTATTAATCAGCCACAATATGCCACAATGATTTTGAGGTTCCCGTTACTATTGCATCATTTTAGTTTGTGTTTGGTACTCTTCAAATAGTCTAGCTTTTATACGCTGCTATGCATCTTGTGTGGGCTATGGTAGATCTTTCAGAGGGCCCCAGTGGTCCCCACATCCTGTGCTCAAATCTGTAGCAGGTACAACCCTTAGTAAATTGGAGAGATTAAAAAATGCCACTTACGAGGTCCATTTGTAAAGTGTTGCCATTCCATCATGGATGCTTTCTCTCTTCTCTCTCTTCCTGTCTCTTTCTTCTCTCTCCCATCACTTCCTCTGGGGGAACCTCGCTGTTTTGCTGCAGAAGCGTAGGGAGAGACCCAAGTGTTAAGAACATGGCTCTGCCCACTGGACCTGTGTTTGGCCCATCGCCACTGGAGTGAATTTGAAAGCTAGTCTTCACCGGTCAAACCATGAGTGAGACATTGCTCCTGACCAGCACCTCAGAAATAGGGAGAGGTAACAAATGAGAAGCTGTTTTAAGCTACTGAGTCTCAGAGTAATTTGTCACTTAGCAACAGATGATCAAACTGAGAGGGATAGAGGGCAACACTTCCTGAAAGCATAGGATGTGTAGCACTATTTGATGATTATTACATCTTTTGGCTTTTGTAACAAGTCTCTGCAGTATTATCATTATCATTTTACAGATGAGAAGGTCCATATCAACAAGGCGTGAATACCGACTGCAGATACAAAGCATGGGACAGAAAGGACTGAAGTCACAGGATCAAGATCTTCTCAACTTTCCACTTCAACAGATCAAATGTGTGTGTGTGTGTGTGTGTGTGTGTGTGTGTGTTTGTAGAAATCACATGAACAAATGAAGGAATGCCTACTAAATCAGAATGTATGTCCCAAGCAGTCTGGTGTTAATATTACTGTGAGTGCAAGTTTTGGCCTTCATGTCCTGAACTACTTTCTCACTCATTTCAATCACTGGATATCAACTTTTAATCTAGGTGACCTAATCCAACCTTGAGGTTAATGATACAGAATGCAATTAATTCATGAGGTTTTCTGGCCATTTAAGACATCTAGCTGCTTTTGTTGATCTGCTTAGGATGATAGTCGGGTTGCTGGTTTTCTTGGAACAGGCAAATTAACACTTCAGGGCAAGCTTGGAAAATGCAAAGCCATTTAGTCTCTCTTGTAAAATAGAAAACAGTATACAACTGAAAAGACATCAAGGCTGAAACTTGGGGTGGGGTAGGATAGGGAGTGGAAAAATGCAAGCAGTAACCGTAAATATATAGCTTTAATTGAAAAACTGTATATTGCAACCACAAGCCAGGCAGCAATGAATGTGTGTGAATATGTAATTTTCACCAAATTGCTTCTCTTTCCCAGTCTCTATTCCCTTCTCTTTAAATATAGACAGTGATCATTTACCCATTACTCTACAGCAAACGTGTTCTGTTAACAGAACCTTTAGGATATGTTTCATTTCTTTTTTTCTTGGAGTTTAGTAAACAAAATATTCCCATTTGGGGAGGTACTCCTTGTTTCCCTCTTTCCCTTCTCAATTTAATTGTTTTCACTGTTCAATTCCCATCCAAATTTTCACCTCCTGCAGAAACTGTGAGTCTCCCTGCTTGTGATACCAGAGTTGGCTGTAACCTCTTACAATCTCTTTCATACTGGGATAACTATCTGGTGGTGTGCTATGTGTGTAAAGGTGGTGAGAATATTGTGTCTGTCTGGTCCAAATCCACCCATCACTAAGCATAATGATCAATAGAAAATGTCCTACATTAGGTAGCTAACTTAAAGTGTTGTGCTGATTAAACAAAATTGATTCTTGCTATTTGTAGGAGTCACATTCTATAAAGTCACGAGGAACATGAAATAAACCTAAACCCTTGCTCCATGGGGGACTGCAGAGTGACATTCCTAAAAGACTCTGATCACAAATCAAGACATAAACTTGTTTCTATCTTTTTTTTAAAGATATATTATAGAATATATATTATGGATATGTTGACACTGGGCTCATGGCCACCAGCTCCATACATGACACCTGAACAAAATACATCTATTATTCGTATTTTCTGTGAGGTGGATCAAGAGCTCTTATGCTTTGAACCACTAGGCAACCCCTGGGCATAGTGCTTTGGGCTGGTTTGGACATCTAGATCACCAAAAGGAAGTACAAAAATTAAAACACATTACAGTAAATAGACAGTGAGAGATGAAAGAAGAGCTCAGAGCATTAGTTCAGCAATGAATGCATGCTTCATTTAGAAGTGGTTTCAACTTGCTACAGCTTTCAAATTTCTAAGCATATGTCTGAAAGTAACCTCAAAATGGCCTTGAAAGTACCTCTATTTGGAATAATAACTTCAAATAAATAAATTCGCAAATACTAAACTTTATCACATAGATGAACAAATAGTTGCAGAGAACATTAATTCATGTTTAGCATATCATACTAGTGACCAGCCAGGACTCTAGTAAGGTGAAGAAAAGAATGAGTCTCACCAGGAACCAGGACTTCCTTGGCCAAAACAGTGGTTCACAGGCCCCAGAGCCTCTGCACAGACAGTTGGAGGAAGTGAGTACCTTGGGGGACAGTTTGCTTCTTTAGCCAGTTTTCCCCAATTTTAATGTTCTCTGGTTCTTTGCTTTTAAGATTTTGCATGGTAACTCTGGCAAGTTTGAAGGCACTAAACAATTATTATCTAGAACATTAAAACATTTGGCTTTTAGGTAACAGCTATTCTTTTTTCCTTTTTTGTTTTCTTTTTTTCTTCCTTTTTTTTTTTTTTCCTACGTGCTTCTGTTTTGTCTTCTATTCAAACATTACTGCCCCTCCACATGATACATTAGTAATATTAATTCAGTGTACCACTGAAGACAAACAAAAGGCACCCTAGACAATCACTTGAGTTCTTGCCACATTTAGAGAAGTCTGTAAATTATTGACCTCAAAGTTCATACAGCCTTTTAAAATGCCTATCTTAATCACAGACCATGGCTTCTCCTGGGAACAAGTAACTTTCATGAATATTTGTTATGCCATTTTTTAAAAATTTAACCTCACATATCAAAGACATGTATCTAATCAGTCTATAAAAACTAAAGCTCTTTTTATAAGAAATATTTATTTTTAGCTATTTTTAAAAGATCAGGCTTTTTTGCTGAACTTTATGCTTAGTGATGGGTTGGATTGGGACCAGAGACAGACGCGACAATATTTTTACTGCTTTTATAATGAAACAAGCAAGCAAGTAGTTGTTATTCGAGTATGTAAGTGATCCATATGCAAGGTTGTAGCCAACTCTGCAATCGCAAGCAGGGAGACTCACTCTCTCATCTTTTCCACAATTTATGTGTCTACTAAAAAAAATAAGGCTTGATAAACTTAATTCTAATTTTTGTAACAGAAGATTGTAGGATCAGGAACTCCTGAATTATATATTTTCAATTTTGGGTCTGTAATGTGGAATTTGGAAATAATTCGCTTAGGGTTTCCAATCATGATACTACATTCTTCTCCTGTGTTATGGGAAAAATTGTTATATGAGATAGTTCTCCTAATTTTACACAACATTCTAAAATATACATAAGATATAAAACTTGCTAGTAGTTTATTTAGGAAGGCTGTGTATGTTCCAATATGCAGCAATTTGTACATTTTCCATAATGTTATGTCAGTATTTAGTAGCAAAATGATACAAGCATCTTATAGTGTTGGTTGTAAATTTATCAATAAGCAACGATGATTTTTTTTTTTTTTTTGAGACAGGATCTCACTAGGTAGTTCAGGCTGGCCTTGAACTCATGGCAATCATCCTGCCTCAGCCTCCTGAGTGCTGGGATTACTGGTATGTGCCACTATGCCTGGTATAAACAGGTGAATTATGAAAACTTTTTTTTTATATTATTAGGCTGTTCACACTGAATCAGTAATTAAAACTATCAAGAAGTAAATCACATGGTTATAGTAGAATAACCAATTCACTTAGACATTAGTAAAAAAGCATTTTGGCACAACATATTGTATTCTTATGCATATTACTGGTCACAAATACACTCATGAAGCTGCTACAAAATTAGCAGACAAGATTATTTTGATAAGTAGCATCACATTATTAATATATTTGAAAATATACCACAACTTTCTCTTCATATACCACTAACGTCAGACTTAGGGTACTTGCTTTTCTTGGACAGTGACTCTCGGTAATGTGTCCCATGTTTAGCAGAAGCTTTGAAAGTTTTTTCAGGTTTCTGTCATGGTTCTTGCTACCTCAAGAACAACAAAGTCCTACATGGAAATTGTCTTTACCCTAGATTGAGACCACTGAAGACCCTGTGAAGCACAGTTCCATCGTATATGCATGCAATCAAGAAAGGAGCCTTCATTATTACAAGTCTTTCCAGTTCTGGAATTGGTTGTTTTTGGATGATCAGTTTAAAAAAACTGATGATTCTTCTACTAAAACATTTTCTATGTATTCTATGCAAAGTAAAATTCAATTCTGTTTGCTTCTATTAAAGCACCTCTCAGGTCATCTGACAAGATCTACTAATTTCCTATAATCTATGAAAGCCAGAATGGCTTCCGCAAAATTCATGAAACCAAGCTGACAATTCTTGACCCTCTGCTTCTTGCTTCAAATCTCTCTTCTTCCTCCAAACTTAAACCTGCAGCATCCAAAAAAGTCATTTTTCTATTTTAAGGTTAATATATACTCAACAAATCTTTACTGGTTTAATGAAAACTCACAATAAATGAAGAATCCTGGGAGTATTCTTGTCTTACCCACTCAATTTTAGTTCATAATCTT
Organism: Dasyprocta punctata; assembly: GCA_004363535.1. Lineage (NCBI taxonomy): Eukaryota > Metazoa > Chordata > Mammalia > Rodentia > Dasyproctidae > Dasyprocta > Dasyprocta punctata. The sequence goes on along the minus strand of RJWM01000873.1, from coordinate 129,871 downwards.
TTCTTATTTACATCAAAATTAGTCAAACTTATTATAAAATTACTATGAATTATTAGCTGGTTAACTTTTTAAATTTTCTTGTTGTTGTTGCTGTTGTTGTTGTTTTGTTGTTCTTGGTGTTGTTGCTATTTGAGACAGGGTCTTGCAACGTAGTTCAGACTGGCCTTAAACTCACAATGTAGAGGTTGCCTCTGGACTTGTGATTCTCCTGCCTCAACCTTCCAGGAATCACAGGCATGCACTACCACACCCAGCTAACTTCACAAATCTTGATATCTTCTGTTTTCATACTAGACTAAATTTCTTCTTGATGAGGAACCATGGTCTGCATATTGGGCATTCCCCACAGAAAAGCTTCCCTGCAGAATGTGTGTAATCAAAAACTATAGTGAATGCTTAAATTACAAATATTTATTACAAGAAAAGAAACATTGCTATCACTTCTGCTCAAAATACTCTTGCTCACCTCACCTCATGTATATTTATCCCACTATTCTTGTCACAAATTGAAGCAGTTCTGGAAGTCTTTTGTCAGTATCTTTAAACAATGTGGTTCAAAATACGGTGAGGACTGCTGCCAAATACCATCCAATGACAAGGCCAGCTCTTACAACATTATGCTACTTTCGTTATGTCCCACAGGTTCTGGTATGTTGTATCTGCATTTTCATTTCATTGTAAATATTGTTAAATTTCTTCTTTAGTTTCACCTGTGACCCACTGGTTGTTCAGGAGGATGCTATTTAATTTCCATGTGTTTATGGAGTTTTTGTGGTTTCTTTTGCCATTAATTTCCAATTTCATTACACTATTGTCAGATAGTATACATGGGAAAATTTTGGTTCTTTAGCACTTACTGAAGCATGTTCTATGGGCTAGTATACGGTCTATTTTAGAGACTGTCCCATGTGCAGCTGAAAAGAATGTGTATTTTGATGTTGTTGGGTGGAACACTCTATAAACATCTAGTAAGTCCATTTGTTCACAGGTTAGGCTCAGTTCTGATATTTCTTTGCTGATATTTTGTCTTTTCTATTTGTGACAGTGGTGTGTTAAGGTCCTCCTTAAGGTCCTCCATTACACTTGTGTTATTGCTCATTTGATTTTTCATGTCTATTAATATTTGTCTTTTATATTTGGGCATTTGGTGCATACATATTTATGATTATTATCTCTTCTTCTTGAAGTTTACTTCTAACATGTATGTAGTGACCTTCTTTATCTCTTTTGATCATTCTTGGTTTGAAATTCACCTTATCTCGAAACAAAATAACTACGCTTGCTTTTTTCTGGGTTCTCCTTGCATGGAGTATAGCTTTCCATCCTTTCCCTTTTAGTCTATGAATTTCTTTTTGAGTTAAATGTGTTTCTTGTATATAGCATATTGTTGAGGGTTGTTTCTTTTTTAAAATGTTTGGGGTTTTTTGTTATTGTTGTTGTTTGTTTGTTTGGTACCAGAAATTGAACTCATGTCCTCACACTTCCCAGGCAGGCATTTGTGCCGCTGAGCTAAATCCCCAGCCCTGGGTGTTGTTTCTTGATCCATTCTGCCAGTCTGTTTCTTTTGATTGGTGGATCAAGGCCATTTACATTGGCAATTATAACTGACATGTACTAGCTTATCTTTGTGATGTTACTTTCCTGCTGTTGCTTCCCTGCTTTTCCCCTCTGTTTAATTGTTTTCCCTGTTGTGAGGTTTCTTTCTATTGTTTTATAGGTAAATGGATGCAACTTGAGACCATACTCATAAGTGAAATAAATCACATTCGTATGTAAACATCATATTGTCCCCCTGGTGTGAGAAAGTAAAAACATAGATAAGTTCTAAAATACACAATAGTTACTGTGAATTGGGAAGCAATTGTTCAATAGGAAAAGGGAACTAGGATGGGTAAAAGGGGAAAGAACAGTAGGGGAAAGGGTGAAAATGCAGGTCAGTTTTACTATTAGTGTCTCTTAGTTCATTAAAAAGGAAGATTTGTACTAATATCAATTGGAGAAAATTTTATGCCCATATTTTATATCCTGAGTAACTACTTTAAAGTTAACAACATGCAAGGTATTAACTATTGTTATTCTCCTATTATTTTGTTATGAAATTTTGTTTTACCTTTTTTCCATTACAAAACAAAACAAAACAAAACAAAACAAAACAAAACATTGTATTGTGTCTTCATCTGCCTTAATCACCAGAACTAGTGCCAGGTGACTTCTGGTTCTCCCCAAAGTCAAAATGACCATGAAAGTGATATAGGGAAGCAAAACTCCCAGTCTACTACATGTCCAGTATGAGTTTGTGTCCCCTAAAATCGAAGAATGAATTTTAGGAACAACAGAGGTAAAGAGCAGAATATATTTATTGAGAGAAAGAAAGCTTCTGCCTGAGAGAGAGAAAGAAGGGGTCTTGAGTGGGTTATCAAGGACTCTGTCTTTTCTAGGGACTTTTATTGAGTAAAACCACAAACTGACACAGGTCTTAGGTGGGGAAAACATGGGAACTTGGAAGGTGGGCATGAGGTGGGTCAAAACTATGGTCAACCAATAAGATTAATCGCACGGGGAAAATTGATTAAATAGGGGACAAATGGGAAAGCGAGTCACTAGCAAGCGGGCATCAATACAGAATAGTGACTCTTTCTGTAGGGAGTCGGAATGGTGACTATTGGCTTCCTTAGGGTGGTACAGACCTATTTAGAATATCAGTCCTTAGGGTATGCGTGTATTTGTTTAATCTTTTGTCTTCAAGTCTGACCCACAGTGGAGGTGTCTGTCTCTCCCACAGTTACAAGGTATCCGGGCTTCTGCACTGGTTCCTTTGAGGGCCCAACCCTGTCTGACTGCCTATAATATTCCTATCTAATTCAGTTGCCTATAACAAAAGGTAAATGTTTTGAATCAATTCAGAATATCAAGCTAGCCAGGACATTACAACTAAAGACAGTCAAGAAAGAAGACTTACAGCACTGCTTTAGAAAGTAGCAAAAATGATGGAGTAAGTGTTTCCTAAGAAACTGGGAGTATTTTGAGAGAGACTAATAGCAACGTGTCTTTTACTACAATTTTTAAAATTCAAATATTCATCATATTTATCAATTATGCCTTGCATAACAAGCACTCAAATGCTCCACTCCCTAATCCAGATTTACATAATTGCTGCCCAAGATGTACCTATCAAATTATTGAATACTTTTCAGGCATTCTGATACAGTAGATTATATAAAAATATTAAACAAGGAAATCTGTACCTCATACTTTAGCTTTTAGATACAGGATTTTAGTATTCAATTTCCTTTTACTAAATGAAGCACAATAGTTATTATTAAGCTTTTCTAATTTATTCTCTAAACATTGTAGCATTCTTTCCATTCACCTGTGAGAACTTTTTTCTCTTTTAGTGATTCCTTTATAGCAAAAAACAAAAACAAAAACAAACAAACAAACAAAAACCCTACTTCTTTTATTTCTCAATTTTGTTGTCACTTTTTCTCATATCTGCCTTCAGGCATCTAGAGGGAAGTTTTCCTCACAAAAGAATGTATCGATTACTGAACCTTGTTTCCCTCTACTAAGTACATACAAATAAATTCTTCTTAAATATCCTTGCTTCAATTTTCATTTTTAAGTTTATTCATCGTGAGATCACCCTAAAGCGAAGCAGAACCTCTGTAGACAACAGCGGCGCTCTTGCTCTGCAGTGACCCCCTGTGGCTACACAGGAGAGACTCAATTTCCCAGTGTTATCTACATCAAAATTACTGGCGAGTATGGGTATGCGTGCGTGCCTGTGTGGGTGTGGGTGTGCGTGGGTGTGTACGTTGGAAAGAAAACAGATATTATTCATTATGTTACCCGGAAAAGTATGACTGTTGAAAAAGAACCCAATAATAGGAAATAAGCGTAGTTTAGGACTTAAAATGATCACAAATATTTGGAGTTACACAGGTCCCCTGACTGCTGTATCGCATAGTGAAAATGGATGAGCCATTTTGGGCAAAGAAGTCATTTTTAGGGAAAAAGGAAAGGAAAATATTCCTAAAGAATGGGAACTCATTTATTATTAAGCACTGATTTAAAAAAAGCAAAACTGGCTGACTTTTTTTTTTTTATATTATGAGTACCCAAAGACCTGGAGCTACAGAGATCATTTCTGGTACATTAAACAGACCTTTTATTTCCATATTTAGAAGTGTGTTTTTTTGAAGCAGGTTCTCATTATGTCTCTAACTTACCCGCACTGGACTTGAAGTTGTGGTCCTCCTGCTTCAGCCTTCCAGAGTCCTGGGATTCTAAACACTCTAGCTAGCATTCCCTCCATTCACTTTCGTGGAGACCTGTGCCTCCACATCCACTTTACATTCCTTTCCTTAAACATTGATGTCTGAACTCAAAAGTGAAAGCAGCTGCATCCTCACACCTGGTTCTTGCCTTTGGCTGGCAAAGCTGTGCCTCTGTAAAGGAATGCATATGAACCCAAGGTTTAGCAGTAGTGTAAGGAGGTGGCAGGATGAGAAATCTGGCAGTCAGACTTTTTGCTTCTAAGTTACTCAGGGTCCCAGTAAAAATCTGAGATTCAGAGACAAAAATTCATGGCCCTGTTTCAAGCATAGTGTGGTATTAGAAACGCTGAGAGTGATTACAACTTCTACGTGGGGCCTACGCAATCCCCACTGGACACAGTGTCCCCTCTACGGGCTCCCACAAACCACTGCACATTCAGTTCATCCCCTGCCAGCATAACTGAATTTGACCTTAGCAGCTTGCTCTAGCTCAGCGCAAGCAAACAGGACTTGAATTATTGCTCTTCTACAACATAACAATCTGATTGTTATGACCCCTTGTGTCTTGCAAAATACAGTAGAGCAGTAATTGTGGATGCCTCATGTACCATGTATTACACTTGGCAGGGGTCAGCGTTAGCCGGGTGGCCTTTGCCTGGTGCTCAAAGAGGTGACATCCTTTCTCTTGCTCAGTTGATGAAATGTTAAATAGCATCAATGTTGACCATGCTTCTGTGACACAGAAAAAGACAGAATCATTTTACACTGGGACTTTGTTTTTCATAGTGAAACAGAGTTGGGATGGATAGATTTGTGTGCCCTCTACTAACCAATATGTACATTTTTATATCAGAAAATTGTTTATTTTATGCAAAAGACTATGTGTCCTGCCAAGTTGTCTTATGGTTCATTCCAAGAAACACAGTAAATGTGAGAATTCAAAAATCCTTAGTCACCATTCTTACCTAACAAATACTTGAGTGGAAATTATGGAAATTACGAATATGTTCACATTAACACATGTATAGACATACTCTCAAGGACCTTTGTAATTTGACCATTCTTTGTTGCAGAGATAGTGCATGCAAAATTCTAGAGTAGTGAGAGGCCCTCAACCTGGCATCTAAATATTATTTTTAATCATTTTTCCCAGAGAATATTTGAAAAACAAAACAAAACAAAACAAAAAACAACAACAACAACAACAAAACCTATTAGAAAAAAATGTTTATATACATAAATACTTATGACATACAGAGCCAAATTTGTAGGAGCCATTTAAGTTTGAAAACATTAACTAATATTAAACATGGAGAGATCTTAAACTTGTTTCTCCTTTGTTTTTTCTGCTTGCTTGAAAAAAAATTTAAAGACAGATAAAGTAAAAAGCGTATCATTAATATGAAACAAACTACTTGGGAAATAAAGTCATGAATGCTAATAGATCTTAAAAATTTACCCAGCTCCTTCTTGGTAGTAAGAACCGTCAAAATTTCCATTTTAAGTTATTAAGGAAGAATATTTAAAATAATATATGTAATATCCATGTCCAGATATAATTAGTAGAAAATCTTAAGGAGGATTTTCTTTAAAAGTCATAGAAGTTATAGTAAGTTTGTATGGGAGCACTAGTTTTTTTCTTCTTTTACAAAGATGTAGATTTATTATTTTCCTCCCGCTAACATTTTTAGAAAGCTGCCTGCTTTCCAAGTCCTCTGGGACATCATGTTGAGAGGTATTGTGGCTGTCACATCATGAACCTTCTCATAAGCACAAGGTTCAGATGCATTTGAAAGCACTGCCAGGGAGATGGAGATTTCAATGACCCGCTCAGTAGCCAAAGTATTTCTGTTAAACCATTTAGGTCTCAGGAGAAAGCTTGATGCCATTATCTGTCTCCAGATTTTTTCATGACAAGATAATTTAAATAAGTATGTAGTTCTTTCTCTTGTACATCAATAATTTAAACATCCCCTTGCACACATATACTCACAGGTAGTAATCTGCAGCCTGGTTGCAAAAAAAAAAAAAAAAAAAGTATGTCCTGAAAAAACTTTCCAGTCTTCTCTATGCTGCATTCTTTTGCTGACCCCTTTCCAGCATTCCTCTTTAACCTTAACACATCTACTAAAATCATTACTGCATTCACTCTCTGCTTTTTTCTTATAAGCATATGCAATATTTAAATTGATTTTTATCATTTACTCAATGCTTAAGATAATATCTAGCAGTCAGGTCTGTTAAATACTTATCTCTTGAATTAATGTATGAATGATTTATACTATCAGAAGACCGTAATATCTGTTCTTTTGAGATATAACCATTGTTTCTGTTCATATATGTTCTGGTCATTTCATATTTGAAGTGTCTAAAGCAGACACAATTGCCAAACAGGTATATGGAAAACATGCTCACTATCACTAATGCGATAAGCAGGGAAATGCAAATCAAAACCGCAATGAGAAATCAACTCACTTGACTTAGAATGACTATGCTCAAACAAAGGAAACAGAATTCTGGAGATGATAAGGAGAGAGGGTAACTCTTATACATAGTAGGAATGTAAATTAGCACAACCATTATGGAAAACAAGTAGTATGGAATTTGTTCAGAAAATTAAATAAGCATCACTGTCTTAATATCTTCATTGGTAAGACACAATATCCAACATCCAGCAACTTAAAGGAGGAAAGGTTTATTTTGACTCATGCTTTTTAGTCTCCAATTGGCTGGCTCCAGAGTAGAAGGAATGGTACAAGCTAGAAACATCTGGCAGAGCGAAGCACACATTATGGTGGCCAGGAAGAAGGGAAACAAAGGAGATCCAAAGAAGGATATACACTCTTCCAAGTCACACGCCCACTGGCCTGCTTCTTCTGACCAGGCTTCACCTTCTAAGAGTAAGTCAGCCATATCACTGTCATAACCTAATCTGTTTCAAAACATGGGATTTGGGGGCCATTTTAGGTGTAAACCATAACATTCTACACATGTCCCTCAAAACACTCTTGCACATCTCTTTATTCAAACTGTATTTAGTTCATCTCTAACAGTGGCCAAATTTTTTAACAGTGCCAGCATTGCTGAAAAGCCCAAGACCAAAGACTATTCTGTAACTCAAAGCAAACTTTTAGCTGCAAACTCTTGTAAAAGTCAAAAGAAAGTTAAACACTTCTCATACATAATGGCTCAGGATAAACATTACCATTTGAAAAGGGAAAACTATGGGGATAGAAGGGAAGAGGACCAAAGCAATATTAGATTCAGCAGGGCAAATGTTAAATACTGTAGCTCTATGTTCAATACCAGGGGCAAATATATGAGCTCCAAATGGCTTAGGTAGCCCTGCCTCTACAGTATTGCCAGAGTTCCTCTCATGGCTCACTGCCCACAACTTTCCTCAGATGTTCCATTTTCCTGGCTTCTTCAAATTTCTGCCATCTCCACTTCACTCTTGACTTCACTCTCTCAGTTTCACACACTGCCCACTCAAGAGCACACTCCCTGCCTGCCAGACTTTCTTTAGAAATCTGCGTTAAAGCCTCTGTGACCCTACAACTCTTTCATTCTTCATGCTTAAAAAGCCAGCACTACATGGAGCACCAAGGTCTGCTACCAGCTCAAGAGGTAGCCAGGCACTTTTGAATCATAACTGCAATGGTCTCTGACTGCCTGGATAGCTGAGCACAGTGAAACAGATACTAGAAAAACAATTCTCTCACTGGTACTTTTCAAGGAGAGAAGTCTGGGGCTCTCTTTCCAAAGCAAATTCTTTCACTTTTGACATGTGAGCTTTAAAGAAAATTTGGCTTATTTCTGTGCTGTCTTGCTGCCTTCAAGTCATTTTTCCTGTTGTTCTGATCCAAAGTACTTGGCTTTTTTATAAAACTAATCTTTTACCAACCAAGCTGCCCACTGTTGCAACTTTAAAGGAGCTATTTTATTTTTTTTCTGACAAAACCAAGAACTTCTTAAATGGGGTTTTTGTTTCTGTTTCTCAGTATAAATCTTGCTAAAAGAAGCAAGCAATGCCCATACCACAATCTGAACATTGAGCTGCCTTGAAATTTCCTCCTCCTGATTAATTGGTCAGCTATCCTTAATTTTAGTCACTAACAAAGTCTCAGGGCATCAACAAAATTAAGGCAAATTTTTTGGAGTATAACACATGTGGCCAGGAGTCTAGCTATTAAAGGAGTCTTTGCTGCCAGCTGAAGCCACCTGAGCAAGATCTTAACCACTTTAATTTCTGCTTTGTTTTGTTTCTGTTTTTGTTTTTGTTTTGTTTTGTTTTGTTTTAGTGTACTGGTCTTCTGAACTCCAATTAGAATCTCCCAACAAGCTTGACTTACAGTATGGTACAGCTGCTTCTCCAGCTGGCATCTTCAGGCCTGTCCAGTCTCCTCCCAAGAGCTCCTTCCAAAGGCTTTTAAACCACTTGGTCAGGCAGCATCTCGGGAATGACACAACTTCTCTGTTACCAAAATCTGTCTTTATTACTTTCTGTGTCACTGGGACTCAATACGTGTTAACCTCAAATTAAAGGAGGGACATTTTACTTTGGCTCATAGTTTGCAGGTCCAACAAAGGAGGGTTTAGTAGAGGAGTCTAGAACAGGAAAGCTATTCATGACATGGCATCCAGAAAGGAAAAAGAGAACAGAGGAACCAGTGAAAGAGATATATCCATCCAGATCATATTCCCTGTGACTTGTCTCTTCCAACCAGACTCACTTCCTAACAATAAGTCAGCTATAATGTCCCCATAACCCAATAACCTTCCAAAAGCATAGGCTTTAGGTGTCACTTAACATGTAAGCCATAACAACTGCTACTGGGTATATGGCAAAAGGAAGGGAAAGAATATCATTATAATAAACTGACATCTGCATTCCTATGTTTATTGCAGCACTATTCACAATAGCCAAGATGAGGAATCAGTCAAGGAGTCTAGCAACAGATGAATAGCTAAGGTGAAATATTATTCAACCATAAAAGGATGAAATCTTATCATTTCAGGCTACATGAATAAAACTGGAGGACATCAAGTGAAATAAGCTATACCCAAAAGACAAATATCACATTTCATGCATATATAGAAGCCAAAAAGTCTCAGAGAAACAGAGAGTAAAACAGTGATCAACAGTCTAGGAAGAGTATATGCAAAACAAAGATGGAGAAAGGCTGAATAATGGGTAGCACACAACACAATTAGACATGCAGAATTATTTGTAGTTTTCTGTAGTACAATAGAGTAATTACAGTCTACAATAATTTGTTATATATTTATAAATAATTAGATAACCTTGAAAATAGCCAACAGATAGATACAATAAATATTTGAAGAGATGAACATGTTAATTACCCTGATCTGACTATTACGCATTTTATACATGTATTGAATTATATTGTACTCCATAAATAGGTGCAAATAGTGTATGACAATTAAAAGATAAAAAATAAGTCCAGTCATATAACTGAGCAGCCCAAGTGCCTGCCTGGCAAGCGCAAGGTCCTGAGTTCCATTCCTGGTTCCAAAACAATTAAGAAAAGAAAAAAATAAACAATAAATTAAGATTAGAAAACAGCATTATTTAGGTATTTCATCAGCTTGCAAGTGAAAATGGTGTTAAACAGATAGGCCCAAACTGTAATCTTCAGACTCTTGTGTAGATAGTAGATGTGTTCTGCAACCTTCCCATGCAGACAACACAAAATAGTAGTCATCAAATTTGGTTCGATGTTCACATTACTTACGGAATTTTTAAAAGTTCTCATGCTGGGATTCTACCTTCAGAGGCTCTTATGTATCAATGGAGAATCCTTAGATTGCTTTTTTATTTCGAGTCCTCCCTAAAGTTTTTGTAGTAAGAGTGAGAATATTACTGATGAAAAGAAGAAAATAACTCTATAGCGATGTAGGAACTTCCTAAAAGACTTTTGAATTTTAATGAATTTAAAACTCATTTGTTTTGTTGCCATTTTTCTCTGTGTGTATCTAAGTGCTGCAAATTTTCAGCTAATGGAAGGATGTTGTGGTTTGGGATCTTTTTAAATAGAATTTAGCTGTGATAAATCAATAAGTTATATTAAACCATACCAGTTCAGGCATGCATGAAAAACTGTATCCCTAGAAAGCTAGTGTAATCTATCAGCAGTTAAAACAATTAGTGGTCCATACTAGTTTTAAAAATGTGCATACTTTTGTAATTCTTTCATTTTCAAGAGGGCTTGATGTCCATTATCACCAAAAAAAAAAAAAAAAAAAAAAAAAAACAAGCCTTGAGCAGAATGACTGGTTATAAAGAAGGATTAAAGAATCATGTATCTTGTCATATACTGTGGTCTCTGATAAACATCAATGTTTTTGAAAGGTTTCTATTGATTCTGTATGCCATACACACATATTTTGCCCTTTCCCAAAGTGCTCTGAAAGCAGAGATTTTTAATTGACTTTTTTCTATTGTGATTAATAGACTTCATATCTTAGGACTCTTTTATCTCCAGTGCTGGAGATTGAATGAAAGACCTCATCGAAGTGCTCTACTGCGGAGCTACACTGTCAGCCTGACTTCATATTTTTAGACCAGTTGCAGGTCAAAAATTAAGAGGAATCAGAAAACTCCCATGTGACATTCTGCCCTCTCAATTTTTCCTGTCTCTAAAATCTTGCATTGATGTAGTGCCTTTGCTGCAATTGATGAATTTACATTAGGTATCATTATCACCCAGAGCGCATAGTTTACATCTGGAGAGACAACTGTTGTTGTATATTCCATGAATTTGGACAAATGTGTTATGACAAATACCCACCATTAAAGTATCACTTCTTATTCTGTACTATCTCCATTATTTTGCCTTTTCCAAAATGTAGTGTAGTTGGATTTATACAGTATATGCCCCTTTCATATTGGCTTCTTTCACTTTGTCATATGCACCTACGATTTCTTCCTCATGGTTTTTTCATGGCTTGATAGCTCATTTCTTAGCACTGTATATTATCCCAGTTATCCATTAACCCACTGAAGAACATCTTTACTACTTCTAAATTCTGGTAATTATGAATAAATGTAAAGCTTTATGTGCAGGTTTTGTGAGACCATGAGTTTCACCCTTTTGGGTAAAAACCAAGATACATGATTGCTTGATCACATGGTAAGAGTATATTTTGTTTTGTGAAAACTACTTAACAGTCTTCCAAAGTGGTGAACCATTTCACAGTCGCAACAATAATGAATAAAACTTATAACTGCTTCACATCTTTGTAGTTTGTTATTATTCTTATTGAAAACCAGATATGATATACTGAGGAGAAAGAACAAATACGAAGAGAACTTTAGCTCGAAGGTATTATCTCACTAGGAATTTAGACTATGTTTCTTGTTTGCTCCAGCGATAGGCATCCAAGACTAGTATTCTTACTTTTTGTCTCCTTACCTTAGGTTATTTGGTTTCTTTTATGTATTTCTTCTTAAATAAGGTATGAGTTAGGAGTCTTTTTTAGTCGTATTTCCATATTCTTATTCAGGAACACTATTGAGGTGGTGGGAAGGAGTAGCAAGAGGCAAAATGTTCTGCAATCCTAGAATTAAGTCTCATTCTTTCCCTTATACCCCTAGGCTGTCATCTTTAAGGGTTTGGTTTGTTTACCCTGAGGCGGATACCTCCCTCCACCTATCTGGGTTAGACTAATAAAACCTAAATAGGCTGTGCTGTAGTACAAGTGTTTTTTCTAAAGACAGGCTCTTGAAGGTAAAAGCAATGCTCTGGTCTATCTCAAAATTATTACTTTTCCTTTTTCTTTGATCTTCACTGAGAATCTGGTTGGCTCCTGTAGGTAAAACTCACAAATCCGTGAACCCGCCCCCCACTCTCGGGTGCCCGGTGCCCGGGACTTACAGAGGTTGCGCGCTGAGTCAGCAATGCTCCCATTACGTTTCAGGGTTTCCTTTTCTGTCAGGTGCTTGTTCCCATCGAGTTTCTGCTTCAGAATTTCTTCTGCTGTCTGGGGTTGTTATTCTCCATGTCCAGCTGTCTCTTGTCCCAGATTTGGGGGCAGCAATTTACACAGCGACCTCACTTCTCTAAGAAGAGTTGTTGATTTCCAGATTTTTTCTTATTTTAAGGACAGGATTAAAAACCTCCAGTCTCCTTAAATCAGAAATCTTATAAAAACAAATAGAAAAATCAATATTTTTGCACTGTTTATCACTTCTAGAGATAAAAAGGTTGAACAGTAATGGTCACTTATCACTTTTCTGTTTCACGTGGGCAGAAACAGCTGAGATTAATACACCAGGTTTAGGCTCCCTGCCGCTGTTTAAAAGGGCAGGAGCCACCCAGTTGAGAAGTGAACAAAGTGAAGCTTCATAAAAGAACTTCCAATTTTATTTTTGGTATGGAGATTTGAATACAGGACCTTGCTCTTGCCAGGCAGGCACAGTGCCACTGAGCTACATCCCTAGCCCAGGAAATTTCAATTTAATTTTGATTGAAAAGTAGACAAAACATTGGGAAAGAAAGTTTATTAGGTATAATGCCTTGGATGATCTACTTAGCATTAACTGAAGAAATGTCTGTTCATTTAAATTTAGGCCTAAGTTTCACCATCTGTAATCAAAGGAGAGGGGATATTGAGGCAGATCAGTGACTTGCATATGTGTAGCTAGGAAATGCTGACTGCCACAGTGCGTCAGAGGCCTCCTTAGGCATCAAGGAGCATGGGAGTCTCCTTCCATACTGCTAGTTTTTACAGTAAATTAAATCAGTAGCTTCAGCATATAGCTTCCTTTGAACAGAAGTCTCTGCAGTAACAAAAGTTTTACAACACTCTTTACTTTTGCTGATCATTCAAAGTTGCTCTTGGTTCTAATTTTTGAAAACTTCATGGAAACCTACAAGAAAAATCAGATTGTTTGAAGAAGAAGAAAAGTAAAATCTACTTTACTTTTAAATCTGACTCTCCTTTATAATATGTCCAAGGTCAGTTTAACCTGTGAATTTGTACATCCTTTTCCTTAACACTTCTTTCCATTTGCTTGTGTATGATTTTCTTTTCTTTACCTGGATTTGTTAAGCTGGTTAAACCAGAAAGTTCTTTCTGTGGCCTACCTCAGGAAATTGTGATTGACTCAGGTGGCTAGTCCCAAGGATACCCCCAGAATGGCAGCATCTCCATTGGTCACAACCTCTGGGCTTTAGAACATTTAGGTATCCACAGAACTGCTGAATGAAAAGACTCAGTAGGCTGGGAGTTTGGCTCAGTGCCTTACGCGCCTGCTCTGGCAGGTTCGAGGTTGTGAGTTTGATCCCCAGTGCTGCAAAAAAAAAAAAAAAAGACTCAGTAGAACTCTCATACATTCAAGTAAGTGTTATAATTCATACAGTACTGGTTATACTTATAATAAACATGGAGCATGGTTTAGAAAAATTTACTATGTATATCTTATTAAAAATAAAATCAAATGTGTTTACCAAAGAAAACAATTTTTACCAGAATACTTTGTTCAAATGCGTATTCTATTGTACCTGTGAATCTTGAAAAAAAAAGAAAAGGTACATGATCGTTAATGAACATTACAGTGATGGCTTCACTGAAGTATATTTCTTAATTATGTGGGTAAATTATTTGGAGAAATACAATGACTATCATCAGAAGCATGTCACTGGGAAAGCAAAGATTACAGGCAATATATGTGGATGAAATGTGATACAGTAAGTAAATGGTAAAAGAGAGAGTCCCAGGTTTACCCATACACCCCTCACCAGCCATGAGAAAGTCCCTTGGGGCAGGTCACTTTTCCTTCTATGGCTTCCTTATCTAAAACAACCAAGAAATTGTGTTTGATTTCCAGTTTCCACCTGCTTTATGATTATATCTGAGAATGTGACAAACTTGAGACCTGCTGTTTATTTTGATACTCTCGATTTTTTGAACACACATAATATTGCAATGACACAATTAGAGGACAATTTCATTTTTCCGTTACACTTAAGTTAGACACTTAAACAACTTAAAAAGCAATATAATTATTTATACAACAATTTTCACATAAAAAACAATCATTTCAGCTATAAGGTCTTGAGCTCCTTCTAAAAGGGTAATCACGACAGTGCCTACTAGTATTCTATCAAAAATTAAAATTTTAAAATCATTGTCTGAGGGACATAGAAAATTAAAATTGTTGAAATACCGCTGTACATGTAGGTTTTAGGTATAAGACTTTTTAATTTCATCTTTCAAATTTTCTCTTTTATAAAAGAAATACCATATTAGCATATTTCCCTTCACTTATCAGAGACTGTCTCCTAGATACTGAAGACACTGAAACATTTTAATAACAGCCAAAGTGATTTTCCATTTTAATCCTATTCCAGGAGAGCCAGGAATCGTTACTTCTTTAATGACAGGCCTCTTGACTCTGGCTGCGAGGAGGATTGGTGTTTTCCGTGGTATCTTGTCCACTGGGAGGTGGTCACTGACACTATGGATCAGCTGGTGGCATCCGGAGTGGATTGTAATGCAGAACAAATGCAGGCTAAATGCATGCCCTCCGTGGGTCCAGCCAGCTCTGCTGCCACTAACAATTACAAAGGACAAGAGCACAGACATTTGAGCAGTGGGGACGCTGACCTGAGCATGGCAGCTCATTTGGCAACGCACCTATTCAATACAGAACTGCACTGTAATTTCCCCTCTATTGTTATCTGTGAGCGTTTACACAGTCTCACCTTCATTATGTCCCCCGTCGCCAGCATTGGCTGTTTGTCACATCTATTGATTGCACTCAAACTGCAATTTACATGAATTGCTGGCGACTCTTCTCAGAAAGTCCTGTGTCCCTCTGATGAGCTGGCGGCTGGCTTCCAAGGACCAGCAGACATCACCGAGTGTCCCCCGGAAAACAACGTGACCTTAAACAGTTCTGTGTCACCACAGCCCACAATCAGGCAGCTCTGAGCTTGTCAGACGCTAATGTGCCACGGCCAGGGGATGCAGCTTAGGACTCTGAATTTTGCCAAAGTTATGAACTATCTAGTTGAAAACTGCCCATTTGCCAAGATAATATTAAGCCAAAAGCACACACAGGAAAGTGGATGTCAAAAACATAATAGGTCGTCAACAACTTTCCCTGGGTGGTTGTATAGCAGCAGAATTAAGTGTAAAGCAGTGACACAAATGTCCCTGGAGAGTGTTTACAAGATTTCACGTAAATAAAGGTGCACAGCGATGACAACACTAAAAGATGATAATGTGCATCTCCAGATTAAAAAAAAAAAAGCCAGCTAACAGCACATAGCCAATAAGTGACTCAGTTGAGATTTGAATTCAGGGTTGCTTAGCTCAAAAGCCCATGCTCTGTCTAGACTCCCATACACACCTAAGGATACGCATCTCAGTGGGACGGGTCTTTTGTACCAGCTTTATGTCTCCACTGCACTTATGCATTTCTTGTGTAATGTTCTTAAATCGTATCTCTTTTTTCCTTGCATTCTCTCCTCATCCTAGACTGCAGTTCTCGCTCCATGGTATTCCTCAAACCTCTCTTAACAAGAGTGCTAATCAAGGAAGGACCTATGAAAACAGAAATCATTTAATAAAGGATTGATATTACCTTATGCCTCACCTTATTCTGCTCCAAAACTGTACTCTGGGGAGGAGGAAATACATTTAATCATTTAATATCTGTAGGGTACAGTAAAACAAAGGAACCCAACCATTGCAAGATGTGGTTAAAAAGATTTCAAGGTACACAGTGGATATGGAAATAGGATTATCAACACCGCAGTCACAATGACAGGAGGCCACTGGCCATTTTTATCATGATTTGGTACTTATGTACCCATCATTCAGTAGGTCCCAGCCCGCCTTCTGACCCTAGGTGATGTTTACTAATGTGCTCTCTCCGCCAGTGAGGAAAGTGAAGTCACAGGTCAAACAGTTTCAAGATTCACTGGATCTGTCCTCTGTCCACCACATGATCTTTTCACAATGCTGGGCCATCTGTTCTGGTTGTAAATGTACAAGTCCATCCATTGCCAGTGACCTGTAAGGTGCTTTGGGAGACAACAATTGGCTTATTTTCTTATGTGTACCCACAGATTTCCACTATTTCGGTAACTTTCAAAATGTGAAGTCCCTTAATCCTCACCATTGTACTTCAAGGAAAAACTGCTTTCTGGGACACAGAAGACCAGGACAGGGTCAGGGGTCTTAGTCTTCAGTGGGATCTTCCCCAGGTAGTGAAGTTTTGAAGTTCTGGACTGATGTATAAATCATTTGCCTGAGCACTAAAAATATGAAGATGAAAGTATGGCAATAAATATAAGAGGCCCCACTGAGACCTGGTAGGCTCACTTCATTCTCAGAAAATGCTACAGGAGCACCAACATCTGTAAGAAAATTATAAAGCAGAATGTCCAGAATTATGACCAGGCTTGCTAGAACTAAACTAAGAAGGACTGCTTCACTGAAAGATTTCAATACGTTTTCTTTCTTTCTTTCAACATCAAACATGAGAAAGAAGCCAATGAAAGGATCCATCACTGCTGCAGCTGTTACCCTTTGCTTTGTTGTCCCCTCGTGAACTTGGCCTTATGCTATCTTACTTCGTCTTCATTTTGCTTTTTCTGTTTCTTTTGTAATATGGTGGTGGGTGATGTTGTTATTCACAGAAATGAGTGGTGCCTGGGTTATTTTCCTAACGTATAATAGTGCTACAAGGAAGGGCTCTTCTGTATGGATCCAGGGTTTTGATTAATGAGAGAATGACACTGCATTTCGTGGAATTTAGATATGTGCCCTATGATCTTAAATTTACACATGATGGTAAAGCTACCCTCTAAGAAAGACTACTCTGTCACTTACAGTTGGCACTGATGTGCTCCAGTTCAGGGACATTTCTTGCTAAATATACAAGTTCATCCATTGCCAATGACATTGGTAAGATGTTTTGGGAGATGACAACTGGTCTGAGTTATTTTCTTTTACCTTACATGAGAACCACGTTTGCTCAGGGAAGAGATGTTAGTAAGTGATTTTACTACTGGGGAGATTTCCTGCCTCTGCTCTGAGGGTCAATTTTATTTATATGTAAGCTCAAAAAGGCTAGGCAAAGAGAAGGGTCCTTTAACAAAGGCTTTGCACTCCTATAACCTAAGGGAGGACATTAGGATCTCTGGGCCAACACCACTATTTGTCTAGTTCTCTGGTCCCCACCCTGTTAAGAAACCATGTCTATATTCCTCCTAGGACTTTCCCAGCTTTTCCTGTGCCTACTGCAACCCAATGCAAGGAATTATAATGCACATTTTTTTTAAATTGGTGACATAAGTAGTGAAAAGATCCTGATTCAAGCCATTTGCACAATGTAACAAATAGCTATTTATTCATTCCTCCATATATGATCATGCTGGCCAATGTAAAGGGAAAAATGGGTAAATAACATATTACAGTTTCACAAGCACATACAGCCTATGTCTCAGATAATGGGAAAATCAAGGAAACCAGAAGAGGAAATGAAGTGTTTAGACTTTAAACATCAGAGGAGAAAATTGGAATAAATTCATTACATCAGCCTATCCTATCTTAAATAACAGAAATGTATTCCTGACAAGCTCCTATCCTTTTCTTTCAATTTATTACACTGATTAACATCCCAAACCATTAATTCCATCTGTATTTTGTTTCCTTCCTTTCTTCATGCTGTCACATAGCACTCCAGGGATGTGACCTCATTCATTTTGAAAATCACTGGTTTCCATAAGATTTGAAAAGTATGAAAAAAATTAACTCTTTCAACTGTATTTGTTTAAGACATAAAAGAACAGCTAACATAGGCTGCTCATTAATGGGGCTTTAAGTAATGGTAATTGTTTATGATTCAGTAAAATACTAAGTTTTCACATGAAACTAGCAACAAAGAGTATTTTAAATGTAAATGCAAACAACTACGTGTAAGATAGAAATGTGCAATATATTAACTAGAGTTAATTTCCTATTTTTTAAAAATTCTGTATCATTTCTACCCTTTTTTTCTGTTTTGCTTTTTAAAATAAAAACTTTAAAAATAAAAATAAATAATAAATATAAGTGTAAGTTATTGAATCCTTCCAGAATGTTGAGAAAGATTATTTCTTGCCACGATTATTTCTTGCCACTATTTCTCATATCTTGCACAAATATTTAGTAGTAAAATACCATGCTTTACTCTATCAAAAGGTCATGGTTATCGTAAAACACTGACTGGGCACATTGCCCCTGCAACTGGGAGAACCGTCTCAAGAGTGACCTGAGCCTGTAGGACGAAATGGAATCAGATGTTACAGTTAGCCCTGAGGAAAGATTGATGACTCAAGTTCACACTTGGGGAACAAGAGATGGGCCTATGAGCCTGCAGACTTGTGAGATGTCCACCTGCGTTGTTTAGATCCCAAAGACGATCTTGATTTTAATGCTTTTTTTTTTTTTTGGTTGCAAGCAATTCAGTGATTAAAATCAATATATATACCAGGTATGGTAAAAAAAAAGACAACAGGGGCCGGGAGTTTGGCTCAGTGCCTTAAGCGCCTGCCCTGGCAGGCGTGAGGTTGTGAGTTCAATTCCCGGTGCCGCAAAAAAAAAAAAAAAAAAAAAAGACAACATATGTTTTATGTGACTCCAGCATTTCAGAGTCCATCCACAAAGAGTTTTGCATATTTGCTCTTATTTGATTTTGTAGCAATTCTGTGCTATCATTTTCCCTCATTCTAGACATAGGATAGATGTGAAGAGAACTTCAACCATGAGCTTACAATTATAAATATGACATTATTCTCTTTTATCTGTATTTTGCAAGTAGTGTCCTTTAGACATTAGTACAGAACTTGAGTAAGTTTTCTCTTGAAGATAGGAAACATATTTGGGAAAATTAAAATTCTTGTGATATTTGCCAGTAAAGACCTCATACACCTAAAGTATTTTACCTAGGGTCTCTTTTTGGATAATTTTATGTCAACAATCAGCATCCTGTGGAACTCTGAAAAAGACACATTGCAAATCTAGTTTATATCATTTTCACTCCAGAAATTGCTAAGTATGCATTTGGTGTTCTCAAACCATAGGCTTGCCTCAGAGAAAAATAAGAGAACAAAGGGAAAAAACAATTTTAGTGAGACCATTGTATAAAGAGCATTTTCACATTCAAGACTTTTCTCTGCTCCTGGGACCTCTCCACTGTCCCTCCCTTCCTTACCAGCCTACTTCCACACCTTTCCATCAGACTGTGAACAAGAATGTGTTTGGTATAGTAGATGTTATCTTAAAATATCATTTTGCAATACTTTCAGGTCTCATGTCCAAGTTCTTTGATGTGAGTTATTTAAATTTAAGAACAATGGTAGAAGATGAAAGACTAAAAAAGCCCTCTTGTACTATTTCTCTGTTTGTAAAAAATAATAACTTAATGTCATATGTGATGATATAGTGAGTCAGGAAACATAAATAGATCCAGGGAAACCTTTGTTCTATTATTTTCCACCTAGTATAATTATTTGAAGGGGACAGAGATGTTAAATAAAATTCTGGTTTGTAATAAATCATGTTGGTTTGTGCCAGGGTTGTTATTTCTTATTTTAAGTGTTCAGAAGATATTATAATGAATTAAAAACTGTAGTTATCACAAATTAGTATTAACCACCAGGACTCTGAGGACAAGTTTCTCTGGTTTTAGATAAATCAAGGAGTACAAAAGGAAGCATTTCAGAAAAGGAAAAACAGGACTTGAATTTGGGTTAAAAGGTACCATCTGAGTAATTGTGCCATGGGACCTTGGTTCACTATCTTGATTCTTTTCACAACTCTGTTTGCAAACTAAGTTAGATGAGAACTGAATCAAATTCAGTGGTTTGTTTCAATGCTGGTCTTATGGGGAAATTTGTTTCAGTTCTTGTCCAGTTCAGCTTGTAACCTTAATCTAGAAAGAATTGAGTTTATGAACCGAGGCACCACTGTATTTTGTGAAGTGTATGCTTTGGGTCTCTCTTTTGCAGAAATACAAGATCAGGTGAGTTATATGAATCTATGGAATTTCTCACACATGTTCTCTTTTGAACACTGGGGTCTCCTACACTGGTCTTGTTCTACCAACTATTAGCGAATGTGATATGAGTCCAGATTCACACATGCAGTGCCCACATGACCTTAGTGGAAAAACAGGGAGGATGAGGGAAAGAAACATAGACTCTGTGTCCTTGAGACTTAGAAATACAGATGGGGAATGCCATTGTTGTTGTGTTAGTAACAATGAAAGTTACAGTCAACGTGCATAGCCAGCATATATATATATTTCCATAGTTTTACGTTGCATTCACATATATAAACTTACTGAAGCTGAGTCACTGTTTAATATACTTTCCTCTGTTTCATGAAGGCTTGTAGAAGTTCACAAAATTAAATAGTTTCAAACTCTAGAATAAAAATCAGTAGAGCACACTGACAAAAAGTCCAGATTGTAAAGCTAAGTGGTCTGCCTATGAGTTCTGACTAAAAATCCATGTGAGTTTTGGAAAGTTTGTTAATTTCTCTGAGCCCAGCCTCCTTATCTCTAAAGTGCCTATCATTTCATTTCTGCTTTCCTAGAGGTGTTGTGTAAATGAAACAACAACTACTATGATATCTAAACTTTGTGCTATGCCTTAAGCAAAGCAAGCCCTGTGATAAACACTGCAATTTATGGGGCAAAAACATTTGTGCCCCACGCTAAGAGTCTGCAGTGGTGACCTAAAGAGACATAAGAAACAAGCAAAAACTTCATACCACATTATGTGGAGCATTACAGTACTAATAAGAGCAATGTTGAAAATCAAGGGGTGCTTCAAAGTAGTCCAACCAAAAATTCATCTGATCTTTATTACAGAAACCTCTTCCTTTGTGTGAATGTATCTGGCCCTCCAGCCAAGTCAAGCACTTCTATATCTTGTCCATCTCTGTAGCTGAAAGGTTCACACTGGGCTGATTTTTGACCAGCCCAGTTTCTCCTTTCAAGTTTTCTGCTGGTTTTTTGTTCTGTAGGAAAAATGGGAACTGAGTACACACTTGCTTTGGACACATCAGCAATGTCCCTTGCTCCTGATCCTAATGTCACTTCCAAATACTGTTCATCATTTCAGTTTGCCAGGCTGTGCTGAAGTGGTCTAGGAAACAGACTCAAAGCAAAAGGGCTCATCAGAAGAAAGGCAGATTATTAACACTGCTCACTTTAAGTCTTGCTTGTGAAAACAAAATGAAACATGTTTGAGTGTGCTTGTTATTGTGCACCATTTTGTCACTCTGTCCTTACTCTCGTCATGTAGGATACATTATTTCATGCAAAAAAATGCAGAAAATAGCATCTATCTGTGTTTTTAAAAAGTTTGCATGAATTATGCACAAAATAAGCAAGTTGGAAAATGTCAAGAAATGTAAATATTGGCCAGAATTTTGATCTGAAATAACTTTCAAATCAGGATCAAAACTGAGTGTTAAAATACAGGTTTTCAATTTTGTTCTTCCAGTCCACCAAAGTCAGAAGAAAACTGTGACTTAGTGGCACTATTTTCTGCCTACCCTACTTAACTGTCCTCATAAAGCAAACATCAGTATATACGATTTCAGAAGCAGCATCTTTGCTTTGTGTGATGATGGGACTATGAAAGGGCCATTAATAAATTCCAATAGCTTGGTGGTGACGAGCTTTCAGTGTCGTCTGAAACATCTTCCTTTGGTGACTCAACTCTGTGATGGGTTTTTTGCAGATACATAAGTAGGACAACTTTGGATTAACACAGACATATTGTGTGATGCTCAGAAATTTAACCAGCACAGTTCTACAGCTGCAGTTCAGGCTATAATTTAAGCTCCCAAATATTGCAGATCATGTTGACAATCACATGCTTTTCCCACATTCACTAGAAATTATCAGCAGCATTAAGCTCTCTTGCTGGTGGAATGAAATTGTTGAACCCACCACAGAAGGGGGAAATTGTAGTCACAGGTCTGAAATGAGCTAGACAATTAAATGTGCTGAAAGAAAAATAGGTAAACTGTCCCTCTGAGGTCTACCTGTAAGATTCTTTCAAAAGTATTTGTTTGCTAGATCAATTTAATAGCCTGTTATAGAAGATGTGCATGTACCAGTTACTGTTGATGCTAATGCAAAAGTATAAATGAGACTATGAAGTAGTTGCTGCTCTCTCTACCTTACAGATGAGGAAGCTGAGGTGAAGTTTAAATACCTTGTCCAAAATTCTAGGAGTAAAGTTAGAATTGTACATTTCTCCCCCTCTTCTGTCTCTCTCTCCCTTGCTCCTTCTCTGTCTCTCATAAAAACTGAGGTATTATCTGTCATCTTAGCATATAACAACACATGAAGATTCTATTGTCAATGATCCCCAGAGGGATTCTTTTCTAATGTAAGGAAAATTATCTGGAATTTTATAGGACCATAATGATCTTGTAAAAAAATGTGTGAAGGAGGCCATAATAGAAATGCTAGTGTCCATTTCCGTATCAACATGTTAACATATGCTAATAAATTTTAGAGTAGATGTTTTTCAAACCATTAGTATTGCAATTAATAGTTTATACCATTTAAATACAAGGGTCAATGAGGATTGCTGGGTTATATTCCTTGTTAGAGTTCACATTAGAATTTTATGGTTTCATATGTATAGTCTTCAAACCTGGATATCCCTGGAAAAAAAAATGTCCAAAACTATTTCAATTTGCAATTCACCTGCTGGTAAATGTTACTTTCTTTCATCCAAATGTTACGTTTGGCAATAAAACTATCAGATGAGAGCATTCTCTACCTTTCATATCATTGTTCTCTAAATAAAGGAACACATGAAATACCTCACGATACAATTCAGGCTCAGATCCCTTGCACCCCAGTCTGTACACAATATTTTTCGTTGGCAAAGGAAACAGCCTAGGGACATGAAGGGGACAAAAACAAAACAAAACAAGCAAGCAAAGAGACAGATAGGCAGTCTCTGAGGAAAAAAAAATATCCCTAAAGGGGCTGTCTCTCAGGGAATTGTAAATCTCAGTCTCCTTCTGAGGAGTTGAGGTCTTCGTTTTTCTGAGAGTTATTTCTCCCTCTACATAATGAACGCTGTAATGAATTAACTAACTAAAAAGCTGTTATGTTTGAGAAAGCGATCTCTGCTCCTTTCTGAGCATACTCAGCTGCCCCAGTGGAGTGGTAGTGCCAAGAAGCCCGCTCATCCCAGCATAGGGTCACTCATGTAAACCACCCCTTGGGCTTCTCACAGATAAAAAGGCCCGCTGTCGTGGTCCTTTCTTCGGAGCAACCTCTCTCCTTACACCCAGTCCTGGGCAGCTCCATCCGTCCAAATGGGAGCTGAGTTTGCAAGCTGCCAAGGGCGGCGGGGCTGATGCTGCTGATGTCAGAGCCAGAAGACAGTTGTGATTGGATCTAATTAGACTTTGCAGCAGCAAATAGACAAGCTCCCTGTGTGATTGGCTTCAAAGTGGCTGGTGCCAAACAACTAGCAGAGGTGCAAAAGTATCAGCTTTGCGTTGGGAGCCCAGATGAAGAAGCAGCCCGAGGAGAGCTTGGGGAGCTCAGCACGCGCGCGCACACCTTTCCCCGCGTTGGCTGTCCAAGGAGAGGCTCAGTCCTCGGGCTCCCGACAGAGGCTCGCAGCATAGCTGGAACCAAGTGGCAGAGAACAATTAGAGAACGCGCGCGCTCGCTGGCTTGCTCGGGCTAAAAAGTGAGTCGGTTCCCTGGTTTGCAAGGGAAGCATTCGCGCGGCCAGCGGCGGCAGTTGCGAGAGCAAGGAAGGTGCGATTGCTGGCGGAAAGGCTGCTCTCGGGTTTTCCTGACTGGGTCTCAGCCATGGCATCCGTCCTGGGCAGCGGCCGAGGGTCTGGAGGGCTAAGTAGTCAACTCAAATGCAAGTCCAAGAGAAGAAGAAGGAGGAGGTCCAAAAGGAAAGGTAAGAACCTCGCTCTGCACTTGCCTGCCCGCTGCAACTCTCCATCTTCCCCCCGTCCTTCTATCTGTGGGGTTTGTCTGTTTCGAGCCGTTTCTCTTTAGGATGCTCGTGGAAGGTCCACACAGAGTAGGGCACTTGCGAGTTCCGATCCCTTTGTAAATGGTCGGGCGCTTTCTCAAGCCCAGAGTGGACAGCGAGCGAGCAGCCGCACAGATCCGCCAAGCTGTTTGACAGGCGCCAGCGGGAAGGGAGAGGGCTGTGGTTGAGGAGCACAAGTCTTTGACTAGAAGCCAGTTCTGGTCTCTAGGTACCACCGTCCCCGTTCCATACCTGCGGGTGGCATTGCCTTACACCCTCTTGGAGAGCACATTATCAAACGGTGCCAAAAGAAACACTCACTTAAGCCAACGTACATAAAAACAAGGCACGGAGTTCTCTCGCCAGCGCTTCCTATCCAAACTGCCTCCTCCGAGGAAGGAGTGGGCAAAACTCCCCTGGCAATCGCCTCCCCAAATTGGCTTGCAGTTTTGACTTAGTGTTGTATCCTGTCGTTTTGTAAGCACGGGGACCTACAAAGAGCACAGAGCTCGTACTTGGAGAAATAAGCAGAAATTAATACATGGAAAGGAAAATAAAAGCAGTGCATCTTGTTAGTAGCAACTAAAAATAAATAAATAAATGAAATTTTAAAAAACTTTGCAAACCAGAAAAGGAGAAAAAGCAACTGAATGACACGTTGCTACTGACGAACTGTCATGCTGTGCCTCTTTACTAAGTATTCTTGAAGATGGGCCCTACTGGAGTTAGTCAGTGTTATCACAAACTGAGGGCTTCCACGCAAGAGCATCTGTAAAATTAGCAGTTGCTCCAATATGAGAGACCTTGTCCTAAACTGCTATCCTATCCTGCATACGTCCCACAGAAAGATTAAAAGATTATTCTAATGATGCACTTTCTTTCCCAGAGAGGAACTTGTGTTATTGCTAGCTCCTTATTGCAAGTCTACAGGAGAAAAGTTCAGTTCTTACCACTACTGGAGATGTGTTGGTTTTCTTTTTAAGTGAATACAGAGCTATGAAGAATAGTTGGAAAGGCACAACTAAAATTTGTTGTATTTTCCCCTTGTTCTTATGCAGACTGTATTGTTAGATCGGGCTGGGGGTACACATTCTCCCTGGAGAATTTTAATCTTTGTAATGGCCTAAGATAAGTTGTGCCCAGATTGTTCCACAACTGCTCCCTAACCATCCCTGAGTCCTTTATTACTTCTTCCAATAACAGAAATTAACTACACAGTTTGAAAATATACATGTCAGTAGCAAACAGTCATTAATTATGGTTACATGTCAGGGCCACGGGGAGCAAAGATGGCCTGACAACTTCCTTAAAAGGTACAAGAGCCTTCCTTCAGAAGGAGGACAATTTTGTAATACCAGTTTAACTCTTAAACTGCTAAAATATAGGCTCGCTGTTCATTTTGGCATTTCGAAACATTTTGAAACTAACTTGGTGCTGTGTTCCAAAGATATTGTTGCCCGAAAGTAACAATGATATCAAGGAAACAAGAGGATTCAATAGTGAATATAACTTTAAAAGAAGACATCATCTTCCCACTTCAAGTGTTCTTTCCCAATATTTTTGTTTAGTCTATTTTAAATATTTAAAAAGAAGGAATATGAAGCAACATTGTTAATAATGCAATCTATAGAAACATAAACTGATGGAAATTGAAGCCTTCAAGTTAATTTGTCTTATGATTAGATGTCAGATATACTAACATAGAAAGTATTAATTTGGGCAGAAAAAGAAATCTGAACACTTCATTAGCTATAATCTTAATTGTAAAAATTCAAACTAAAATTATTATAGTAAATATGTCTGCCTTAATAATTTTGATTACACTAGGTTTCTTAATTTTCATAGCCAAATATTGAAGTGGGAAAAGGCAATCAGAATTTGTATATAAATTCCTATTTTAAGTAGATTTATGTAGTTTACATTTTCAGCAGCACATGCTGACTGCTATTGTGATAGGGAAGTCACATCAAAATGCTAAACATTCACTTTTGCTGGAGGTAGATGAACTTAATCAAGTTAAAAGATAACATGGCAAACTATGGGACACACTAAATAATTATTTACATATGAAAGGAATACTTTAGTTTATAGTTCCTAATTATTATGAATGCTTGTTTTTCTGTTCTACAAAGAACAATAGTGAGTTTTGTCTTAATAGCCAAGCATCTTAAACATAACTTAATAAAACACCCTCAACTTTTAATGTTATCAATATTAAAATCCTTTCCTTGTCACAATTTAAAATCCACATGTGCATAGATAACTGTTAAAGAATTTTGGTAAGTCTTACCGAATAGTAAGCTCAATTTAAAGGCTCTTTTTGTAAGTGAATAAACACAATTAAGATAAACGTGTGCCTTTTGCTTACGGTATGTATATTTCTGCCTTTTCTAAAGGATAAGAGTCATAGTTAAAGATGCAAAAAGCCACGGAGTTTGGCAGCATAATGAAATGGTGTTCATCTTCCCTGTACATACCTTGAGTGGCTTTAGAACGGCATGCTTTCTATTGTCAGAACTACCTATGAGCTCTCAACTGAAACACTGCAGCTTTAGCTTAAATGTGGCGTTGTTATTAAATACAATTAAATACATTGTCCTGAAAATGAAATGCTTTCCTATATAAGGTATTCTGTGATCATTGCATTACACAGGAAATGCTGTGTATTTTCAAATAATCCAAAAAAGAAGAAAAAAATTCATCTCACAATATGACTCTCAGGAATTAACTGATAGCATCCTGCATTTCTCAGTCAAACAAACTTTTAAAAAGATACTAGAAATAAATCTCCCTATCTACCTATCTCACTTCTGTTAATCTGGTATTCTTGATCTGGTATTACATAGTTTTTCATTTTTTCCACATGTAGTTTTTTAGTTGTAATTTTCTTTTACAACTTATTTGCAAGTTATTCATATTTTCTATATAAGTAACAAATGCCAAAATTTGACTTTTATATGAGTGAAAGACGGGCAAAAAAAGCCAACAATATCTGTGAGGTCAGGAAATTATCTTCTTTTTTCATATATGACAAAGCAATGTCCATATTCTGTATAATATGTGAATGACCTCAGTTCATTCTGCTTCTATTCCATTTAGGGACCTTGAGAAAATCACAGTAGCACTTGCAGCTTGTGGAAAGTGACTGCTACCTGCTATCACTAAGTACCCATGCATTTCACTGCTCACAAAGAGTACCAAGATTGCCCTTTATCTTCTAGTTCTTGATAGAATTATGCAAGGTGATTATGCAAACCAAATCCATCATGTGTTTATACAGATAATGTCTGCTTGTATTTAAAAATAATCGTGTGTGAGTATTATAAAAGTATGCATTTTATCCCCAAAATAGTAAAGGTTAAGGTTGAAATATTTTTATTAGTGTCAGATCAATCAGATAGTCTAACAAGTAAAACTCATCAGAGATAATGTAGTTCATAAGAATAAATTGCTTAAACATTTATCAGTTAATCTTTAAACCATGGGATAATGACAGGATAAAATATTTAAGGAATCTCATAAATATATTGCTGTTCATTTAAATGGGTGCATATTTTTCTTTCTTTTGTAAGTATATTTGTTCCTCCAGTAAAGCTGTGCATTGGCATAAAGGCATTTTTCAGATAAAATATTTTTCATACTCCCTGTATGACTACATGCAATGTATAAAATGACTAAAGTTTCTGAAAATTAAAAGCAAAAACTCGCTGTCAAGGCAAATATAATTAGAATATATATTTGGAACCAATACAAATTTAGCCAGTTCCACAAGGTAAATTGAAGGATTGAGTTATAAGAGATGTCTGTTGATCTCCCATAAGCCAGAAAGAAGAAGATACTTTTGGGAACTATTTGAAATGCCATATATAAACAATCATTTAATAAGTCAGTTAAGTTGAATTGAGCATTGGCAATTGATGTGTATGGGGAGACGGGTCATTTGACAACAAAATAAATTAACACTTTAAATTTAGATATTGTTCTAGGATGGTTGGTTATACAGAGTTTAAGGAAACTGAAAATGCATTTTGAGAATAGTAGCACAGGTAGCTTAATGAAACTTAAGGGACGGATCACAAGAAGATAGTGGAGAATAAAACAGGTTGCTGAATATTGTGAAATGCAAATAAAAAGTTGGCAAAATGGATGGAGTAAATAGTGCAGCAGATGGATGGCAGACGCTGACTTGTTGTGAAATGAAATTCCATGAAAAATTAATGAATAGAAAGATTGTGCTCTGGATGAGGGTACAGCGGCCATGGGGGTCTCTATCCCCTGCAATGCCAGAGTTACCCATGCCGGTTGTCACCTGGCTAGCAAAGGATGCAGCTCAGACATCCTTTGCTTATCTCACTCACTGACAGCTTGGGAAGGACTAGATTTAGTGGTAGAATCAAACTGATTAAACCGTTAGCCAGCATCTAATTGTGTGGGGCTTTATTTTTTCTTTCTTTGTCTCTTCTTAAAATTGATATTAGTGCTCTAGTTTCTAGTGACTCGTGTAATAAGAGTAATTTGAGATTGCTTCAAGGGTGTTAGATATGAGGAGTGAATTTGAATTTAGAATAAAAATATGAGATTAATATATCCATATCTAAATAGTGGTGTTTGTGGAAAAGCCAACCTCAAAGCATTATGTAAGGAAACATGAAGTAAGAAATTTCAATTTTCATTTTTGAGGTATGGAAAGGTAACATGTTCTGAAAGCATACCATGCTAAATTTAAAAATCATGTATGCAGATTATATATATGCAAATATGTATTACTGTTTATGTGTATGTATATATATATATGCCGTAAAGATAGCTAAACGTTTGAGCAATTTTTATACCTGCCTACTCCTTTTTCTAAAATGCTAGAGAATGAATGTTAGCATTTTTTTAATGTGAAGAGTTTTGAGTAACTAAGGCCAAAAGTATTACTCTGCTTTTCATCACTTAAAAATATTATTTCTAAATAGATGTTGCTGTGATAATGTGGCTTCTAATTAATTGCAAATAGAATTTCTGAAAGGGCAAATTTTTACATTATTAGTAAGATTTTAAAAGCACTTAGTCATTTTGAAACAAAGCCAAAAAGAAATGAAAAAAGGAAATTGCAAGTCAACTAGACAAACCATGAATGCCCTTTACAAAATTGTCGAACTGCTGAGTGTTAATGCTATCTGTGTGGTTATTTGACAGTACAAAATACAAAGCTCCTCAGTTATGTGCACTGGTTGATATGCAGCCAACAACCAGATTCATGTTCTTAACTATTTGTAAATGGACCTCAATTAACCTCTCTCTTTCAATTAAATAATTTTCCTTCACTCAAATATGCTGTAAATACCTGATTATGCAAAGACAATTGTTTATTCCTTATTATTATTATTATTACTCACTTAAGGATGTACTAATATCAAATAAAAAGACCTTGCTTTCAAAAAGAGAATAAACACTACTTTTGAATCTACATGTGAATCTGTTATGCTCTCATGAGACATTAGAAAGCAAAAATAGAAAGGTAATTTAGACATTTATAAGCTCATGCAAGAACTCCCCTTCTACTTGTATTCATTACTACCACGATAACAAGACATTTCTGTTTTGCGATTAAAGCTGAACTCTTATTTACTTATTTATTTTATTTAGAAGGAATGAAAGTCAAGGGCTATTGCATCTGATTTCTTGGCTGACTTTGCTTAAGCAGTGTCGTAGCAAAAGCGGCTCTTAGGTTTAAATCTTCAATTGAAAATTTATGAGTAAATCAATTTTTCCCAGGAATTATAATCAAGAATTAACAATTTAGAAATTGATTTATTTGCTTTCAAAGAGATCTATAATTTTCCCTAAAATAAATTTGGCTACTTGCAGACAACAGACTGTTTCTGAAGAATAATATACACTTGAACATACAGAATTAATCTAAATCATTCGGGTCTTCTGTATACACTGTGGATAGTCTCCTTTTATTTCAGTTATAAGTATAAAAAGTGGTGAAATAATTATATTTTATCATCTTATTGATGGAACTGAATACAATTAGTATCTTGTTTCTGGCAAGAAAATGTTTAGTAAATACTCTTTGTTCTATAAAATACAAATATATTGGAATTAATTATAACCCTTTTTAAATTACAAAAGCCATCAACAGTTAAAATTAATTTCTAATCTCAAAAATCGTGAGCAAGTCACACACATTTTATATGGAGGAGGGGATTTTATACTTAAGATATAATGTCCAGTAGATGAAGCATTCATATAAACAAAGAAAAGTAGCATTTATGCTTAAGGTTGAAGAAAAATGTAACACAAATGCTCAAATGACTTTTAGATTTTAAGGTAATTTCTTTCAGATTCCTAAGAGATGAAAATGCAAAGCTTTTTTGATCTGTATACACTTAAAACGTTGAGCTGGAGGGTGGCTTATTCGAGGTTTGTCTGATGCAGAAGCCAATTAGGGACATCATGTTTGTGTAATTGCTAATTTGATTCTAACGCGAATATTCACCCTGGTTGAAATCTCTCCACACCTTGTGAGATCAAAATCTTCTATGGATTAAAGTGAGAAATCCAGCAGAGTACATGCAAAGTTACAATAAGGCAGGTATCATTTTTAATGTAAATACCTGTTCAATTATATTAGCACTGGAACTCCAAGCTGGTTACATTCCTTCCACTGAGCATTGTTATAACAGTGCCAATAAATCATTCATTTACAACAAAGACCAAATTTCTTTCTGTGGTGTTGTTTTGCCATTTGGATAATAAATAAAATTAATATTATTCAGAATATATTTGTAAATCCTCTTTCCTAAGGTCTATAGTAGATGAAGTGAATCTTACGCTTAAATAAGAGCTCAATACTTTCAGATGATTTGCACATAATGGAAACTATTCCTTTAAATACCTTCACTGGGATGTGCTTTGGAGCATTTTATAGATTTAATTAATCTTTGCAGCTCCATTTATTTGAGATGAAATCTCTGATTCTTGTTTCCTACTGCCTCATCATTTTGTAATGTCTTACATGATTTCTCAAATATGTCTTCTCAAATGTGATATTAAAATTGGATGGGTGGGGAGACTCAGTTCTGACACACTGAAGTCTGTGTCTAGCAGAAATTGCTAGTCCAAGTCAAATCTTTTTTTGTGGTTAAAAAGAAACAAAAGTGGGGAGGCTGCTGATTCTAAGAAGCAGGACTTGGGACTCAAAAGCTGATACAGAGTATATGCCAATAATAGGTTAAAAAAATAGACTGCTATTCAAAGTGTTTTTTAACTAATTGGTTTTCCTCTCCTTAAAATAAATGCTATAATTCCTAGAAGTTTAACTGTGTTTAGAACAATGCAATTTAATAAACATGACAGAAACATCAGCAAAATAGATTTTTGACCTCCCTTAAACCCCAAGTCTGGCTGGGCTCACTCATCCCTGTCTATAACAGATGCTGCACTCACTTTGGGCTCATGGCTGTAAAAATAGCTGTGTCCTTAAAGAAAATACCCACCTTCTCTATAGTAGATGAACATAAAATATACACAAATATACACAAGCTTAGACACATATAAAATTTCAAGAAGATTGTTTTATAAATTTAGGAGCTAGGTAAAAGGTTATTGTAAAAATAGTACCTTTTATTATTTTTAGGTAAACAAAAATATTGGCCACTTAATTTAACCACTAAGGTAAAGATATTTTATTCACACTTCAGCTCTAAGTATTATTACTATAGTTGGAACTTCTCTATGAAGGACTATTTAAATTCTAAAAGAATTCCAACAAAAAGTGACTCTAATGCAAAATGTGGCTCAAAAAGAAATTTTTAAAATTCAAAAATTCTATGCTTCCAGCTTCATTTCTAACGAAGAGACAATATTGAAATAAAAATAATTTGTTAGATCCCTAGGAAAAATACTGGGATTAGGGATACATTTGAAAAAACTTGGAGACAGTGAAATGGGGAATACACTAACTTTGACAGCCCTTAAAGCTATTAACTCAGGGCAAATGATATTGGCTCTAAAGGTAACTTTGATAAGTGGTAACTCATTACTCCTGTACTGTAACCACTCCCATGTCAGGACCTACAGATGGGTATAGATTCAGCACTTACTGAAATTGATGGGAAGATTCACTTAAGAAATCTTTAGGTAGATAAAGTTATTTATCTTTAAGTCTAATAAATTGAGAGTTCATATGATTTTACATAATCACCTTAGTTTTTAGTGCAGTTTTCTGTTTAAATGAAATCAGATCACTATATAGCTTTTGTTTCTAGCTAATGAATGAAATTTAAGCCATTAAAATGTGCCCTAGCATGTTCTATGTAGGCTCCTAATACATGCATGTGGTATATATAGAAAAGGTAGAAATCAGCAGTTCACATGCATAAGCATTTATTGAACTACTGAATATTTAAATGGTAAAAGATTCTCTAACTCTAGAATAAGTAATCAAACATGAACATTTACAACTTCATGCAATGAAAACCAATTTGCCTAAATTTGTAAAAGCACTTTAAGAGTCAGTGGGAAAATGATGCTGGTTGTGATTGCCTTGTATGATATTGAGGACAGCATTAGCTGCTTAATTGTTAAAGTTACAAAATATCATCAGGTGAAATTTCTCTGTGTGCATATTTCACACAAAGTGAAATAATTTTTGTCTTTTCATTAATGAAAATGGATTCTTACATCAAAAAACAAGCGAGAAACAGTCGCATTGGTGTAAAGGAGTTTTAAACAGAGGATACTGGAAAGACAGGAACAGGTTTGTGCACATACACACGTCCACACACAATAACTTAGAAGTCTCTTTCTGTGTCTGATTAGAGTTCTTTCTCTCTTGCAAATTTCCTTTTATAAAGCTTTAAATCCAGGAAAAGTACTTGATTTTAAAATACGAAACATGGTATCTAATTCTGCTCTGCTTCAAATTTTGCCTCAAACCTGTACGTGCATTCTGACAAGAACTGTATTTGGTGTGCCTTATTCATTTGTTTTATTTATATGCAAATCTACCTCTAGGGCCTACCATAAGTTAGGCAAGGAGCTAATTCTACAAATACACAAGAAAGAGAAGTTGACATCACCCTTCTCTCTGAAATAGGGAGATGAATGGAGATACAGAGACACATATGTAAAATCAAATTGGAATGAAATGTACCATGACTCCAAAATAGTATTAGGTTCTATGGTAAATATTTTAAAAATACAAAGTGTTACCAATTGTTTTTATAAGATTGGACATATGTTGCATTTTCTTTATTGCGTCAACTAACGTCCTGAATAAAACTAAACCATTAAAATATAGACTCTTCTAGATCAGAACATTTTTATTCCTTTCACAGTGTCAAAACATAATATCTACTCGATTAAATCTCACTGAAATTACAGATTTCATTCTTGAAATAAGAATTTTCTAAGGAAATGATCAAAAGAGTAGAGAAGAAGGCAATACTCTCCACAGAGATTGTGTATAGAGTGTATGAGTTATAGCAGCTAACATAAAGGAGCAATCAATGCGGGCTTAGTATATGAGCTTGACATCCATAAACCATTTTCAGGATGATGAAATCTAGGAAAGAATAGTCCTTTCAGTTCTTGGCTTGCAAAATTCTCTATGGGTTTGGATGTGAGACATTGCTTCTGTCTTCCTTATAGTTTCTTAAGGAGACTGTCATGATACGCATTTTGCGTTCTCCCAAATTAACATAATGACCATCTCATTGTGCACGCTTGTTGTAGAATTGTCAGACTTACAGCACTGTCTGATTCATTTTTAAACCATAGTTGTACAAATCAGAGTACAGCCATTCAATAAATATTTATTGAATACTCTTATTTGTTAATCACCATCCTAAATGGTAGGAACGAAGCAGTATCAGAAGCTCTGCAAAATGTTCTCAAATATGCAGAAAGAAAATGTCAGTATGATTCTGCCTTCCCTGCAGTCTATGCTGAGGAGATATTTTACAAAATTCTCCTTTAAGAAAGCATGAGAGGCACACTCCCATTGTTTGCCCAACTGGCACCCAGATGATTGGCAAGCACGTGGCTCAGCAGTATTTTGCATGTAAGGAATGAGATCAAAGTCTTACTCCCAAACTGAAAAGAACTTCAAATATTTCTCAGAGAGCAAGCGTTCTAAAACCTGTGCCCTCACTGCCATCCTGAAACTGAGGAACTCTTTTTAGCATCTTTCTGCAGTGTTCTGAATTTGGACACCTGTCCTCCCTGTGAGGAAGCGCACTCTCCCCCGTGGGTACATCCTTCAATTCCCATACCTGTCACCAGTGCCCTAACTGGATTCCTTTTTCTATGAAGGTTCAGACACTACCCAAGTGTTCAGTGACATCACTATTGAAAGCCAGTGTTGTGTGCCTCTGTGTGAAGCAAAACTCTGGCACCAAGCCAAAGAGAATAACTTAAATTGCAGGTTCTTCCATATAACATAATCTGAAACATTTTATGATCAGGGAGAGCGTCTCTTTGCCTGGAGGTCATATAAAGTAGGATGTACACTCAATTGCCTGATACAATTTAAGTAGAGTTCATCTATCTAGATTTAGAATGTGTTGACACTCTCACATCCACTCAGTGTTGTAGATACAGGATAGAATGTTAAAAAGATAATGGACACCAATTTTGTTTCTAATTCCTCTGCAGATGGTAGGTTTCATATGTTTCATAGGCACTACTTCATCTGATCCTCTCATTTTTGACTGCAGCAATAATGAGTACAACAGTTATTTAAATCTTGCAGTTTATCTCTAATGGTGCTGTGAGCATCTCAAAACTCGATCATCAGTGAAACTAAAAGCGCAAATTGATAAAATTGAAATCATACAATGGATTGAGTGTTATATACTACTTTCATATGTATATGCATAGTAACTTGTAAACTATCTACAGGGGAATTCTGGTATTAATACTTTTGACACCTCACTAAGGAAAGCATTTTATCCTCAATCCAGTGTGGCTAAGAAAATGGTCCCCTGCTTCTCATGCACTTGAACTTGGCTCCTTTCTGAGTTTGGGCTGAGCTATTTCTTCAATGTTTCCCAAGATGACTTGATTCATGTCTCTCCACTCAGGAAGTTTATTTCCTTATATCAGAGTTTTAGTCACTAATATCAAAAATATATATGACTAAGAATGTTCACATATCTGTTACTAATTCAAGGACACTACAGTATCTGGTGTAAATAAAGAAAGTTTGTTTCCTCCATATCTCTCTCCTGGTATTGACCTGGAGAAGCCATTCTTTCTTGGCTTGTGATTTATCTTAATACATATTCACAAGAAGGAATGCATCCTAGTCTGAAACAGGCCTCCTATACTTTCCAAAAGTAAAGAGAAAAAAATAACAAATAGATAAACAAAAAAAAAAAATAAAACAAGAGGAATCCATGCTGCTGATTTTGCAGTTAACTCACATCACTGACATAAAAATTCAAGAAATTGGAAGAATCAATTTGACAAAAATGTTAACTGATAGGTAACCTCAAAGGTCAACACAGTACAAGGGAGACCACCTCCTAAAAATACCATTTGGTTGAAACTCACCCTCTGGGGTTTTCAAGGAAATTCACTTGAGTAGTGAAGTATAAATCAACAGTGATGTGGCCATTTAAGCAACTGATCATTTGGCCCTTATGTAGCGTGAACTAAAAATTCTAACTCGTATTTATTGAGCATTTACATTATACAAAGAGCTGAAAGAACTCATTTAAATCTCTCAACAGTGCTACAAGGTAGTGACATTTGGCGTCTTCTTTTTACAGAGAAAATGCTGAAATGTGGCTGAGGACACACTCTCAGGACGTGGCCACATCAGGCATTGTAGCTATCCACTGTTTCATGGATGACACCCCTTATTTATTGAAAATTTTGCTTCCACTTTCCTAGGTCAAGTGTTGGTCTTCCACAAAGGGTTGAGGAAGCTAAAGTCCTCACTTTTAATACAGAACTTCTGGAAATTTCTTTTACCTGGTTCTTCTCTTAGTACTCTATGAGACCCCAAGTTTTGCCAAGACTCCAGTAGACTGTCAATAGCTGAAGCAGAGAGCACAGAAGGACCATGAGAACAAGAATAAGGAACACCCCACTGGACTTGCTGCTGATGGACACAAGTAGGAGTCTTTGGTCCTGTGTACAGGAGGAAGCTCAGTGGTTACTGGTGTCTCCATCATCATGGGGGCACCATCTCATATGAAGACGCTTAAGGGAACTTGATGCATTTGATACTTGCAAATGAAGACAAGCTTGGCTGAAGGTGTGCCCTTACCTCTCAAAGAGAAGGATGCTATCATGTACTAGTATGATAGTATCCTTCAACACAGCAGGGGCTCAGATAACATTTCATACTTAGAAGCATCAAGCAGTCAAGAGTTATTCACTTTGTGATTCTCTGCGGAATAGGCATAGAGATGTGTGTGAACACAGGAGCAGCAACAAAAAAGAGCAAAAGTCTAACAAACGGATACATATATGCACATACTTTTAAACTTGACCTCACACTATCACCTCTAATTTCCAGTAATTTCTCTCTATCGAACCACTTATAAAATACAAACAGGATTTGGATTATAGGGTTGTAGTGTGAGTGAGTGAGTAAGACTCCATTTTACCTTAATCACCTCTATAAATACCTGTCATATTCTGAAGCCTTGTGGGTTGGAACTTCAATATGTACATTTGGGGGAAACAGTCATGAGCCCACAGCAGACCAAAACTTTCAAGGCATTTCTTGAAAATTCACATATGTGGCTAAGATGTCAGTACGCTTTACCAGAAACATTATCTCTTCCTCAATAAAGATCAGAAAATCCATAAATTCCATTTTCACTACTGTAAAATCTCTAACACATAAACCATAATATTTCTAGTAATAAGAAATAGTTGCAAAATTGAGCTAACATCAGATTACATTAAATAATGTCCAAAAAACTTTTCTTGATCATTTTTCCTTAGCATTCTGTCTAATGGGACCATAAGTATGTGTGCATGGATTTCATTGTTTCTGCCTCTTGCTTCCATTTCCTGACCTATCTAAAGATACCTGTTCCTAGTTAAAAGTTCCAGGAATTCATATCTACAGTGTAAATGACAGGAGGATATTTTTTCACTTCCAGCTGATGGCTCTTTTTTCAATCTGAGTATTATCAATCTTGTATCTTTGTGATTAAGAGGAAGCAAGTAACCTAGGAGACTGTTAACTAAACAACATGGTTGCTTTATGGATCAGAGAAGGGAGACCCAAAGAGTGTAGGTAGCTACTTCACATATAGTTGCATTACATATAGATCCTTTGAGAGTCAACCAAATGCTTTTCACTTCTTAAGAAGGCACCATTGCCCTAATGTGAGACTCAAGACAGGTACAGAAAAACCATCAGGAGAGTATCAGTTGCACAATTTTGTGATTCACATGTTAAAGGAAACAGAGACTGCTGAACTGAATTCATACAAACTTCATTTTCACTTACCTCTAAAATATGCATTTTTAATTTCAAAATAATTATTAACTATAGTACACTTAAAGAATACAATGAATTAAAGCTAGAGATAAGAAGACTTTTTTCTTATAAAATAAATAGAAAAAAGGACAGTCTATGTACTATAAAATACACACAGTGCACACACATAAATGCCATGCACAAATCAGTACATTGTTGTAATATACAAATCAGCTGACATTCTGCAATGAAACAAGGCGAGTTTTTCATTTGGAAAAACCCTGGAACCAAATTCAAATTTGTACTCATCAGATTTAAACACCCTTTGTAATTTTTGTGCATCTAGATTTACAATGAAAGCTCTGTACTACCTTTATGTGTGTCTCTGTGTCTTGTTTGTGGTATATTTTTATCCAGTTACATGCATAAACACTAAATTTCATGATCCAAATTCCTAGATTAAGCTTGTTCAAATTCTGTGCTGGCAATACAAAGTTAAAATCAATTCGAGCCCTTGGTAAATATTTGTGTTCTGTTTCAAATTTAGTGAGTAGATAAATGAAAAGTAGATTACAGAAATGAATTTGATGTGGAATAGTCAGATGCTACATTTGAACGCATCATATTTTTGCCAATTCCCAGAATTTCAATTTACCAAAAAGTTTAAGTAATTGACCCCACCACCACCACAAGAAGACACACTGTGCTACTATCAGATAACAAAGGAATACTCACTAAATTATAGACTAGGGACAACTCCACTACATCCAAATTAACAAAAATTCTCTTGATCTGTTCAAGATCCTATTTATAAAGTCAGCTGACATACACATCCATAGGGAAGATTTCTTATTTTTAAAACTTTCTTTGCAAAAGAATCACCAATTCTTGTTCACATTTTGTTTTAATGGATCCATGAACATTGATCCTTAATTACTATCCTTGAACTAAAAACGTAAGGCTCCTGCATGCCACTGGATTTAAAGAAGTGGACTGAGATGATTTCTTTGGATCCCTGTCCTAGTCATTTGAGTGGAAGTGAGAGGCCTTCAGACTCAGAGCTGGGGCAAGACAACAGCTGAGGGTAGATACAAGAGCATATTACTGAAGCTTGGAACTCAGCTCAGACTGATAGGTTCATATCATCTCAACAATACTGCACACTGCACTGAGATTACACTTTGCAGTCTATACATCTGATTTTAATAGGCTGTTGTTCATTTTCCTTATGGTAAAATAAAAATGCATACAATTCTTTAAATGGTCATCCCTTATTATGTGCAGACAACTGGTTTCTAGAATCCCTGAATACCCAAATCCATGAATGCACAAGTTCCTTATATGATATTGTTTATTTGCAAATAATATATTCACATCCTCTTGTATACTTCAAACCATCTCTAGGTTACTAATAATACCTAATACAATGCAAATGCTGGATAAATAGTTACATGTATTATTTAAGAAACCATAAAAAATAATCCATATGCATTCAGTACAAATGTAATTGTTTTTAACATTTTTGATCCACGGTTGCTTGAATCCGTGGATACAGAGTCCTCTGCTATGAAGACCAGACAGTGTGTGAAATGCCTTTATAGGAAAAGACAAAACTGACAGCACCAGTTATTTTTCATCTTGGTACTTAAATTTGAGAGTGTGTGTGCATTCATTTTTGTGTTTTTACACTTCACATTACAAGTGTACACAACAAAGACACACTAAATATATATACATGTATATATATTATCCATAAATGAAAACTTCATTGGTAAATTTAGAAAGTGTGTCAATAATCCATTCTAGTGTTTTTAATACTTATCTTTCTGAAATTCTTTAACTTTATCTTTAAATTTCTTTGATTTGTTTGATTTTCTTTTTCTTAGAACATACAGTAAAACTTCATCATTTGTAATATGGTGGTTCATTCTGTTTGTCATTATATGCTTTTTAAAGTGATTTTAAATCTACACAATCTTGAAGATACTGAGTTAATTACTGTACTGACATCATGGACTCTCTTGCCGTGGTCCCTACGAGCTGTGAAATGAAAAACTGTCTAAGTTAATTAATCTCTTCCTTCATTCAAATGAGTACTAATTTTGCTTTCAGTTATATTAATTGTACTCTTTCCTTGTAAAGCCTAGCAACCTTATTATATTGTTTTGGAATCATTACCATCAAAGCAATGGAAAGATCTAATGGAAAATGTTTACTGTAGATTCACTGAAGGAAAATTCATGGATGCCTTAACTTTCTGATAGGCAGAAGCATTCGGTTTTCCAGGTGGAAGCATTCTTACTCAGCAAATGCTGCCAAGAATCAGGCACACACAAGTAAAAAAAAGAGACGTGGTAATAGTACTATGCAATTACATATTTCTTACACTATTTCCTCTTCTTTTTCAATATTATGTTAGCTGCTGTCCTAAAATTTGCCCTAACTGAAAGATACAGCCATACAACTAGTTCATAGCAGGGTTTTTCTACACCCAGGATTGTTCAGGTTGTCCCAGTACACACTGCAAGGTGGGATTTATTAGAAATATTACTCTAAGTGGGGATTGGTGGCACACGCCTTTAATCCCAGCACTCAGGAGGCTGAGGTAGGAGTAGCATTGTGAGTTCAGGCTGGCTCAGGCTACAACGTGAGTGCAAGACCAGCCTGCGCTACATGAGACCCTGTCTCAAACTAGGGCCGGGAGTTTGGCTCAACGTCTTAAGCATCTGCCTGACAGGCATGAGATTGTGAATTTGATCTCCAGTGCCACAAAAAAAAAAAAAAAAGAAAAAAGAAAGAAAGAAAGAAAGAAAAGAAATATTACTCTGTTTTGATCATAAGGATCCTGATCTGTAGCAAACCATTTGCTCACATATCCCATAATTGCAAATAATGTTAATTAATAATTCCAATTAAAGATTCTCTCCAATACATTTTTCTTTTAACAATTGTTTCATTCAAGGACAATATGTAAAATTTTCCCGATCTAGGAAGCTTAGGAGAAAATAATTTGTTCTATGATACTACATGTTTTTCATTTAAAAGACATTTTCCCTGAAGTTCAGAAGATTATAAATGCTACATTAAATTGAAATGTAAGTGGTTTAAAATGATGAGATTCCCAAATTGAAGGGCATGAGAATAGAGGGATTATATTAAACTCTGATGCCCTGGAATGTTATGGGCCATTCTTGGAAAGAGACAAATGAAAAATAAGGATTTTTGTCAGACATAGTGAGGCACATCTGTAATCCAAGCACTTGAGAGACTGAAGTAGGAGAATTGCTGGGAGTTGAAGACCACCCTGGGCTACATAGTAAGTCCATGTCCAGCCTAAGCTACATAGAAACACACTGTCTTAAAAGTAAATCAATAAAGAAATGAAAACTAAGCTTTTAGTAAATTACATAATTGTTTTCTATATTATGAATCAAATAAGACTGGAAGAAAATGTTTATCATTTCAACAAAGCACATAGAAAATTGTCTACTTATTCGATAAGCTTTGCATCTGTCTAAATAAAAACTTTGGGGGTAAGTTGAAAAGGCAAAAGTTGAGTACCCAACCCTGGATTACAGAGTCTAAGTGTCATTGGTAAGATCTGTG
The DNA here is from genome assembly GCA_004363535.1 of Dasyprocta punctata. NCBI lineage: Eukaryota > Metazoa > Chordata > Mammalia > Rodentia > Dasyproctidae > Dasyprocta > Dasyprocta punctata. The sequence continues at coordinate 88,484 of RJWM01000873.1, read as the reverse complement.
AATTCATGGCAAAAAACGTTCCAGATAACCTGCTCACTGGAACCAGCTGTGCTAGACCTCCACTTGTGCACTTGCTCCTAGGGAAGTTCAAAGCATCCTCCAGACACCCCTCCCTCCTGGTTCCTTCCACAGGGCCAGGCCGCCATATATGATGGTGGCACAGAAGGCACTGGAACAATCCACTATTGGTTGAGGTACTCCATTGTGGACTCACACAGAGACATATATTCATGCGTGTGTGTCTGTGCATTACACACACTCAAAATGGGGCAATAAATGAAATTTAGTGTAGATAGGATGAAGAACAAGGTGTTCCCCAAAGTGTTCTCAGGTTAGCAGGGACTTCAGTGAATTATGCACACTGGGATGAAATTGCAGCCTTCTCAGCCAGAATCCTAAGTAATTCACATGCCTGAGAGCTGAGGAGAGTTCAAGTGATTCTTCCCAGTCACCAAAGAGGAACATGATATTCCAGAAAATCTCAGCCCTAGAACAGGAATGAGGGACAGAATATAATTTTCCCCCAAATTATAGTCAATCACATTTCATTGTCACAATTTTGATCTTAAAGGAGTATCATCTTTTCTATTATTTCTGTCATGTTTTTCTTATTGTAGTATTATCCTTGATTTTTTGTTCTCTTTTCCTTCCTTCTTGTCTCTGTTTTTCCATTCCTCCCTCCTTCCTTGGTATTGTTCTAATTATTTGTGAGCTTAACGTTCCTGCTTTACATTTTTCCGAATTCCATCAAAATATACTATGACCCTTGAATTTTTATTCATTATTATTACTTAAATAATAAATTTTTAAAATTTTACAGTTTCACATATCACTCAAAATCAACGTATATGCCATATTTGTTTGTATCCTTGCTAGGAAAGCTGGCATCATTTCAAAAGAAGGCTCTGAGAATGAGGATGAAAGCAGTGAGCTTGTCAATGAACCAAGGACTATTGGCTGAGAAGCAGAGAACACAGCTAGGGATAGGACAAGATGCCCCCACACTCAGACTCTGGATACTCAGATATCTCCTGGGATTCCAAGAGCTGACTCTGCTCAGGTCCCTCCCTATCCTAACAAAATAGCTCCAGGGACACTGGCCAGTTCCCGCACATATATATGATGCTATAATTTATGTCCAAAAATTGCTCTGAAAAACTAGACAATATATGCCTGCTAACAGAAAGACCTGAGTGATTTTTCCAAAACAAAAACAAAAATATTCCTGTTATTTATTTATTGTTAGAGAATACAGCTGAAAATACGTTACGTGGTTATCTCTGATCATTCTGGTGCAAATATGCATTTTTATTGATAAAAAAGGGAACAGAATTTTTAAACAGTATGAATAGCAAGATGTGCTATAAGACCGAAGGCAAGTGTAGATGATTGAGAACAAAACATAGGGAACCAAAACATGATTAGCAATCCTTGCTGCACAGTTGTGTGTGACTTTGGACCTCAAGTTTTCCCATTTGTAAATGCCATGTTCTCTTTGAATTGTTGGTTCGAAGATTAAATGGTATTGTTTAGTGAGACTTAGTTCTCTCCACCTTTCCTTCATATTAAAAAAAATGAAAATCACACACCAGAAAACCCATATAGAGGCAGAGGAAATTTTTCTTGTTAAAACTGATGTAGCAAAGCCTTGTCTCCTATCTTATAAAAGGAGGGAAAGGTTTTAACATGAATAAAATGAACATATCTGAGAGAATATACCCTCTAAGGAATTACTGGAGTGATTTTAATCCTATATATTCCAGTGAATGAAAAAGTTTACATATATTTTATTGTTATCCAAGATGTATGTGAACTTTAGGGTTATTTTCTAGACATTTTATTCCTAGAGATACTCTCTATAGTAGCTCCTTGATATTCTTAAGAGATACACCCTCAGAGATTTCAGAATCTTAAATCTGCCAAAACTTTCACAGCATGCTATTTCTTCCATGGAATGGAGTAAAGTAAAATTTCCAAATGAACTTCTATGGAAGATGTATTTGTCTAAAAGAAATCTGAGATATTTTGATTTATATAAATTTAACAGGTTTTGGTGCAAAACTTCTCAGAACTAGTGCACATTACCAATCTCAAAGGAAGATAAATATGCTTAGCTTCCAAATTTATTTCAACTGCAAGCTCTTTTTTGGGGAGGGGAGGCAAGGAGAATGGTATATTAATGTCTCTAAACATTGGCTTTCTGTGGGATAACATTTAGGAAATGCTAAAGTATTTAAATAGTGATTCTGAAGATTTTCATTAACTTCTTTACAGCACTGTTTACTATTAAATAATTAATACTACTATTTTCAGTTTATCTGAAATGTCTGTTTCTTCCTAAGAATTGTTATGCATTTTAGATCCTTTAACACCATTGCCATCACCACTTGTATTGGAAAAATGCTTATCAGACTAGGGGATGATTTCTGGCTATTCAGGACCTAAATTACCTTGTTAACTGAGGAAGCCCAAGAGGTTGGCCAGCTTGAGTCTGGAGCTCTGGAGCAACGGTGCATGAATATCTAATGGAATATGACACTGCACATCGAATATATGAATTGAGGGCAAAATACACTATGTACGTAAAGTATAACCCACAGGAAGTATTTATTACAGCCACGTTGTTGTCCAGGGAAAGTGTCCACACATTTTGTCCAGATTCTGAGGGAGAAGAGGAAGAGTCAATGAAGAAGCATTGACCTCACTGTGCTGCCACCCCTCTCTTGAACCTTCTAGAAGGTTCCAGAAACTTCTCACTTTTTCACTTCAGCAGCATCCTTTCAACTGTAGGAGTTCTCTGTGGAAATCGGCTGTGTGTGTGTTTGGTTTAAAACTAATGTGTTTAGTTTCAACTTTTGAAAATATAAACAGAATATTATTTTACTTTTAGGACCTTTTTTAAAAAATAGAACAAGGCAAGACAAGAGAAACACATTAGTAAGTTGTGGAATCTGAGCCACTGGCTTAGTTATGTTACAGCATTGTTTAGTGAACAGCTCCTTTTATGCATCAGGATATTTATGTATCACTGATTTTCCTAGATATTTGGGATTAATCTTCATCTGCAAAATTTAGGAAATCACATTCAGCATGAAATGGCTTTGAAAATTTCCCAATCAAATCCATTATTGTTGCAGCAAAAATTGCTAAAAACATACTTAATGACTTTTATTTTATTTTTAAACCCTGTCTGCTTTCATGACTGGCATATAAATATAGAAGAAAGTTTTGCAAATGAAAATACACTTCCAGAATGAATGGAAAAATCATAGATATAAGAAGACTACTGCAACTGAGAATTAAATATCCTGCTGGGCTTCCTGGCAACGAAGGCAAAAAGGGAAACATAATGAGTGAAAGACTTCTTGTTTTCTAGCGAAAGCAACCAAACCAAGATATCAAACTATAGGAAGAAAATAATAGATTATTTGTTTTAGGGAAGAATGTGAGGAGATTTAAGTAACTGGATATAATCATTGTAAAAGAATCTCATTAAGGTTTCTGTAAAGCATTGGGTTTTGAAGTAGCTGGTTTTGACAGACTGCCCAAGGAGAGGCAGCTGGAAAATATTCACCTGGGTAACCAAAAGAGTTCATACGTTTTGTGAAGTCACTTCAGATGATTCCAGCTGGCATGGCTTTGACAGGACCATAAAGTCAGTACTTATCTTATCTTCATATTTTCCATGACAGTACGGAATGTATCAAAAGAAGAAAAACAAGAAAAGTACAAAATGTAAGAAGGGAATTATTAGGACGAAGACCAAGTTTTTATCATTTGAGAATGAATTTTGAGAATACCAACTTTATATTTTGAATGTACACAAAGATTCTGAAAGACATTAAATGAATGTTGATGGTTTAAAAAGGAGTCGCCTTCGATCAGTGAATTAAAGTTTCCATGCAGATTAGAAATGTTCAGTAAGTGAATTGTTTTTGCTTTGGTTCTTAATAAAAAAATTAACAATTACACTTTTAAATTATACTTTTAAAATATGCTTCTATATTAAAATATATTATAATATTAACAATATACACTTGTACTTTTAAAATATGCAACTAAATTCTGCTTGTTCCTTAAACCAGTTCTAGACTGAGATATTCACATTTCAGAGTTTTGAGGTGCTTCACACTGTCAATTGTAAACTCAACCTAAATAGTGTAAAGTGACCCTGGACACTGAGTCTCAATGCCTTCAGATCCTAGCCAACAGTATTTATATAAAAACTATTCAAATATCCATGATTTGGCTGTGCTTTCAAAATTTTTACTACCATTTTAGCCCTAGGACTACATTCTTCCCCTAGGAATACATTCTTCCCCTAAAATTCCCTATACATACTGTCCCACCAATTCTGACTAATATATTTTGGAAGTGATTGAGCATCTTTTAATTAGATTCACACACATGAAGGTAGAGTTTCCTTATGCAAAACAAAGAGCTAAGTGTGTTAGCTTTTTTACTGCTGTGACAAAATATCTATGAAAATTCACTGAAAAGTGAAAAGACTTGTTTCATGGTTTCAGATATTTCATTCCATGGTCTCTTGGCTTGGACCTGCGATAATGCAATGCACCATGGCAGCAGGAGCACAAGGCAGAGGCAACTGATTGCCTCATAGCAGCCAGGAAAAAAAGAAAAAAGGAGAGGAAGCACCCCCCCACCACCACATGCCACAGGGTTTAACCACCACTGATAGCGTCACAGGCTGGTGAGCAAGACTTTGAAGGACATTTCAGATGCAAGCCATAGCTCTTGGCTTTGCAAATCCTTAGAACAACTAGAAAACATATGCTGAAAACCACTAATTAACCAAGCATTTGACCCTGACCCAAGTTTGTATTGTCAATATCTTTTTATAGCTTGTTTATATCCTGAGACCTCCAATTTAGCACTCTCTGTTTCTTCAAGGAAACAAGTAAATGTAGCACATCAATAATTAACTTGCGACTGGTAAAAAATATAATTCTTTATCTCTTTCTGTTCCTCATGGGCTCTGAAGCATGGATCTTTAGCTACAGTAGGAATATTTTTAATGCAAGTATTTTTAATATTTTGAATTCTGATCATTACATTTGTTTAATAGGTTTCCGCACTCATGACATTAAATATACCTGCAATCTCATCTCATTTCTTTTTAGCCAAAAATGAGTGTTTTGGCCTTTAAAATACTGCTTAAAATCTATTTTAAATCACATGAGAAAACCTTATAGCACAATCCCATGAATATTTACATACATACAGCATTTACGACTGTGCATTTATTTTTTCCATCTATCTGCATCCTCTTCCTTTCCCTCTTCTTTACCAACTCCATTTCCTGTTACATGCCTATCAGAATGTAATATGCTAAGAGCAATATACCCTAGATTAATTTTTCTCCTAATTCTCCATAAAGTCACCAAAATTCTGTAAGGAAGTTGGGTAGGTGCTGATTAGTGGCACTGAACGTCTCACCTGGGATTCAGCACTAGTCAACTCAAGCTTTTGTGAAATGGATTAGCTGACTGTAACTTTGCACATTTCATCTTAGACTGGAATCACCTGACTCCCTCTCCAGGTGTGTGTGGCATCCTCCTCAGTCCCCAGTATTACAGGTCTGGGCTCTGTTGGCTCAGGGCCCTTTCTTCACCTGCCTCTCAACAGCTGGAAGTTTTCCTCCAACAGGTTATTATTAAAATCTGATGTTGGCTAGTTGACAACTGGAAATGATTTGATAGACTATTTCACAGAGATATGCACATGACTGATGAGAACCATGCTGTCATGACTAAGGAGCTCCATGCTAGTACAAAAAAGTTTTTTGTGCAATGCAGTTAAAGTAACTGTGATTTAGACACTGAGAAAGCTTTCTGGTCAGGGCAAAGGAGGCCTTCCTGATGCCTTTGAGTAGCATTCACAGATTTGGGCAGCTCCTCCCAGTACAAGGCCATAGCATGCTTGAAGCTCTCTATTACTTCCTTGTGCAGAATATATTCAAAGGAAAATGAGTAGCTCCTGTAATGTACTCAGCATTTCTTACCTTTATGTGAAACAGAATCCATCAGACTATGTACCCTTTGCTTGCATAAAAGTTTTGTGAATTCATTACAAAAATATTAATTTTCAAAAGATAAAAAGTTGTTGCATTTCTGCTTGATTAGGTTTCAGAAAGCAGGCTTTGAGCACCAAGCATGTGCAGAATATGAGCACAGATCCACTCATAAATATTCACTGTTACTTAAACTTTATCATGAAGGAACTTCAGAGCATGAATTTAAGAATATCTGTTTTTAGATCTAGTTTACAACATTTTTTGTCTTGTACACGTTCTTAATGTGTCTTAGGCACATATAAATTGTACATTTAGTTTTTAATGAGTATATGTTGACAAAGACTTATGGGCTGTTCGAGAACTCCAAAAAGTCAAACATAAACATTAGTCTAACAACAAATGACTAAAACACTCAGAGAATTAATTTAAATTTTGATTCCTCCTTGGGTTGTTTTGGTGGCATGAATACACAGTTCAGAATCATATTAGATTCTAAGCAGCTATGAGAATTCTACCACAATCTGGAATAACCTAGCAATGTCATGGGCCTTATTCTGCCTACTTCTTATAAAATAAGATGTGATACATGTAAATCTGCAATAGAATGGACAAAAGATGAATACATTTATCACTTATTTTCCTGAAAAATACGAATAAGTTATTAGTTTGAAGAATATTAGTGATGCTTACAGCTTCCATTTATTGGAAACTATAATGCAAGAGAAAATTGAGTTACTGAGAAACTAAGTTTCTTGCCTGAGGTCAGCTGGTAAATTAGCTGTAAATGTCTCTTAGTCTCCTATTGTTGTCACCTTTTCTTTTTGTCAATGATAGAAAACAGCTCCATAGGGATATCCTAAGAGAATGTGTTTTCTGTCAAAGACTAAATCTGTACCAAGTACACAAGGCGCCTTCATCAGCTGTGATGATGCTCCAGGCATCAATATAGGTCAAGGCCAGGTCTAAAAATTTCCCTCCATAATATCCTTTAGATCTGGGCCCTTGTACCTACCCCCTGAACATCACATGGAATCTGGTCCAGCCTAGGTACTCAGTTTGATCATCTCTGCTAAGAGACATTGAGTTCACGACTTTTTGCTTTGAGAGTGTAAGTCAGCTCTCCTCTGACTAAGCAAGCAGTGACATTTCAGACTCAGCCCACAGCTGTGAAAACAGCAACCTGGTTTCCCGAATGGTGCCCAGGATTGGACTCAGTTGTTGCCAGCCACAATAGCCTGTTTCAGGGAATGTGAAAAACACCCAGGCTCTGAGCCACGCATGCCCACTGACTAAAACTCCTGGAGAGTTTGCAAGGACTGAATTTTTGTACAAGAATAGAAGCTGCACAGAATGCAAATGGAAGATTCAAAAAGCTGGACTCTTAGTTTTCTCATGCTTGGTCCTGTGGTCCTGCTGAGCAGTCTATGGAAGCACTTCTGGAGCATCTATAAGAACTCGCACTTTCCATGCTGGTCTGAACAGGATGAGAAATAATATAAGAAGTGAAATTAAGATACCAATGTGGACTTTATGGCCATTAAAGACAAAATTGAAGGCAGTATTGGCATATAAAACCTAGAGCAGCCAATAAGACCTTCAAGTTGGCAATAGGTGGATGCCCAGGAACAGACATCCATGTCCTCCGCCAGTACACATCTATGGGAGTCCAGTGGATGAACCCAGCTAAACCAAATAGTCCTTGCAAATTGGCCATTTAGAAAACTCCCTCCATTTCTCCATGAGTGGATGGAGTAAGAGTCAGGAAGAAGCCAGGAATGGTGACTTTCAATCCCTACATGCCATCTCATTCTTACTGTTCCAGCAAATCCTTTTTATGAGTATGTCATAATTCCAAATACAAGGTCTATGTGACCAACTTCAAACCCAGGGAAACACACATAATTATTTTAGCAAATCCATCTGATTTTATTTAAATAATAACTTTTTAAGAGAAAAGATGGTAGTTATCAAAGATATACCATGCCACAGCATCTAAATCAGTCTCAAAAAATACCACGGAGTATTCTGAAGCTTCATATTCATTATTAAGATTCAGAGATGATGAAGGGAAAATACAGAAATATTTAGAAATAAATTTACTCTTTTGCTCTAAGTATCAAGGAAGATACTTATTGCTGACATGTGACAAATTAATAACCAGTACATCATTAACGGGCATGGTTTCCCCTAAAATATTTTCAAGTCTCGCCATACTTTTTGATCAGCTATAAACCTTCTTGGGTTTGGGGTTTGGAAGTTTAGGACATGCTGTCCTCTACCCAACACTGCAGAAGGAAGGTTATTTAACACTGTGAGGGGACTGTTCTCTCAGGAGAGTGCCACGTAAAATGACCAGGGAAGAAAATAGCAGCAACTTCTCAAATTAGCATAATTAGTAATTATCTCTTAATAGCCCCACTTGGCTTTAGAGACTTGGCACTTGAAATTCTGCTTAAAGTTCAGTGAGGAAAAACAAATTTCACACTGAAACATCTCAATAACCCAGCTGAGCTGCAGAAATAGTCAGCTGGATGAGGTGGGGGAAAGGAGCTTGTGGACATTTAAGTTCTTCCCTGTGAGTACCAGGTATGTGACCATCCACATTCTCACAGAAAACACCAAAGAGCTTGTAGCATGATTGAAACTCCCCCTATTCTTTCTCTTCCTGACTTTGAAGATACTTTCAGAACTGTTTCTACATTAGAAACCTAAGTCACCACCTGCACTGAGGGTCATTCTATCTAATGAAGCATAATTTGGTTTCCTTTAGATCAAAAGTCCATCTAAAGTAAAGAGAATATGAAAATGCGAAAAAAATTTTAATAATACTAATGACAAAATAAGACAAAAGAAATGGCATTATCTATATCATCACAGCTAGCAAACCTTGCTATTTGGTTATTGAAGTTCAAATTCAGGTAAGATTCATAAAGAAGTTAGAGCCTATAACAGAAAAAAAAGGTAGATTTTTTTTCTATCTTTTATGAAGATGATTTTGGCATCACATATGGAAAGCATAGCTATAATTTTACAAAATTAAACAACATCTTTTCTAATTCTAACTAGCAAGGAATACTTTGCAATTTACCAAAGCAGTCTGTTGTTATTAATTAGCTCTACTTAACAGGTACATTAGAACAGTTTGTAGAAAATATAAGCCATCACCTTACAAGATTGATCAATAAAACACAGGACAGTAGATTTAAGTAGGAACATAAGTAGATCTCGACTTAGCAATTTGACACAAAAGCTTACCCAGTACAGGAACAAGAAACCCTTATGGAGCAGTAACTCTACATTTAGGCAATCTAATGTATCAATAGAGAGGGTGAGGATGTCCATCAAGATTGAAGAATGCTTTCTGAACTCCTCCACATTTAAACTGCACCCTTGACACTCCCCACTTCCTAACCTCAGGTATTGCCTCTGTCCCAGAGAACCCCTTCCTCTGTATTTCCATACCACTCCCCATCACTTACTAGCCAACAGCTGGTAATGGGTCTCCCAGACATGGCTCACAGGCTGATGGGCTTATTGTGCAGTGACTCCAGGAAAAACAAAGAGAGGACTTAACATTTCCTGAGGTACCAAGCATCAGCTACCCTCTGCTATACAGAACAGGCTTCTGTAACAGTTTTCTAACACTGCTCTAATAATGAATTTTGTTTCTCAAATCAGAGTTTATGAAACTGGACCCAAGTGATGATATGTGGACCAAGTGTTTCCCTGTCTCTGACTGCAATGAATGTTCACAACTCATGGAAGGAGATGTTATTATTTCCATTTTTTCAGAAAAAGAAAGTATTATCATAAAGTGACACAAATATGGCAAAAGAGGACTTGAACCTAAACTTTTTTCCATGACTCCAGCCTGCTTCTTAAAACATCTGACACCATTTAAGTAGCTTGTAGAGAAGTTGAAACTAACAATGTTTACAAGTTTAACAACTCCTCTTGAATGAATTAGTCTTGGTCCTTACAGGTGACCAGCAGAACACTTCACTGCTCTGAGCAAGGATGGTGTAGACCCAGTAGGACTTTCCATCCAATAGATAATGAAAACAGATTTAGTACAGGGCTGACTACTATCATGAGCTATTAAATAAATGAACACATTAATGTATCACCTTTGATGGTCAGATTATGCTTTTGTAGACTAAGGTTTGTTTTGGTCATCTGCCCTGGTAAAATTGCAAATAAGACGTTTGACTTAGGCAGCCCGTGATCCTTTTACTTTGTCCCCTTTAATTTTCTCATCTCACCTCTAACACACAAAGAATTTTCCTTGAGTTTCTATAATCTTTCACTTTGTGCAAAGCACTGAATGATATCAAGTTAAATTAGACTCTCTGTCATGGAGAAGCTGAAACCCACAAAGCAGGAGGCAGGCAGGCAGGCCTGCAAAGAATCCCAGATAGCTGCTATGAGCTCAGGGGTTCCCGAATCATACATTTGTCATTTCTCTGTTAATGTGAACAGAAGTCAATGTGTTATTTCTCTTAGAGAGACATATGTCTTAGGTTTTCACACATTGTACAGTGTTAAAGACTTTTAATTCAGTAATTCTTCACAAACCCTCTATCCCACCTATTTTTAAGGAGCTTCCTCTTTTGTGATCATAGGTTGCACTATCTCAATTCCTCCCACAGATAGGGAATAAACTGGAGAAAACCCTGGATTCTGTGCTACCTGCAGCAAACAGAGCTTTACTTCTAAATTTTAGCTTCTCATTTTCTAAAGCAAATGATCACTTAACGTACAACCAAAGGAGAACTTAAATTATTTCATTTGGAAAATTCTAAGTAATGCCAATCCAAGTCCACAAGCATATCTCTATTTAACTTGTTGATTTACATGTTCCAAATGTCCTTGAGTCTGCCTGGGCTAAAGTCAGATGTAGTCCCAAGCATCAGCTAATGTCTGCTGCTCAGAACAGAGAACAGACTACTCTAACAATTTTGAACACTGCTCTAATAATGAAATTAGTTTTTAAAATCAGTATATTATGACACTGGATCAAAGTGATAATATTAAAAAAATAGGGTTGTGAGGAGACTACAGGATGGAACAAACTGCAAATCGGAAATTACAATGAGGCATCAGTGGGTAACAAAGGTGTCTGTGGAAACAAGAAATTTCTAGAAAAGGGAATCAATGAAAATTTGAAGAATGATAGTGGTCTTCTATTTCTTTCTCATATGCTACTTCAGGTGAGATAGATGTAAAATTTAAGCAATAAAAAAGATGGTATGTGTGTAGGTCAAGAGTACATTGGGGTCACAAATGTTGAACTGTGAAATTGCTCAGGAATCTGGGACCCCTTGAGAAGGAATTCTGCACAGAGAAGTATATCTTTGGCAATAAATTTTGTTACAATGGAAATAATTTTGATATCAAAATTTTTAAGAATCCTATATTTCTTTATTTTACGTATAGTTCATCCTTTATTCTGGACTGGACTGTGCAGAGAAGAACATGAAAGTTTTATTGGGAGGCCCTGAGAGAAACACTATGCTCCAGTAGAAACTAGCATTCACCATTTTGCGTTGAGAGATCAGTGGAGAGAATATGGATATCTATTTCTATAACTGATCCCTATGAATAAGTCACTACTCTGGTGAGCATTGTCTTTGTGATTAGCATGTCAGTGTGTTTTTCTTTAATGCAGCGATGTCTTTGCCCTCACACACAGGAAGAATATAACATCTGAGAAAGCCAACTTCAGATTCACAAATTACTGCAAAAAACTGTATATTCAATCCTACAGTTTACAGTCTATACACAGAACTGCAGTTTATTGAAAAGTAGGATTTTTTGTCCTTGAAATAAACATGCTTAATGGAATCAAAAGTAACTGAAAATACTGTCCTGAAGTAGTACATTTGTTAGATTTGGTGCTTTGAGAAGAAAAAAATGACTGAAACATAGAATGTGCTGTTTCAACACATAGATATTTCTGAATTCTATGAATGCCTTCTCCTGGCTTCCAGAGCCAAGATGGGACCTTGGAACATACCAGAAAGGAAGGCAAGACTTTGAAGCATGGGGATGGATTTTTTTCCCACTTCTTCTTCTCTTCATCCTTTTAGTCTTCCATAATTCTTCTTATACCAGTTTCTCCCCATTTCTCACGCATGGAATTTTCTCCTTCTAAATGCAGGCAATTTGCTGTCAGTGATGTCAGCAAGCATCTCTTTGACAGGAGCCAGCGGTGATTGGGAGAGGAAAGTTGCCATGGTCCCTTCAGAGCAGGTGGAAAGTGCAGCAGCATCCAGCAAACACAGTAAACAGGAGCACCTGGCTCGTCCACACACTCTTTTCTCTTATCTAGTAAAAGCAGGTCAATGTTTTAAACTGCTCCTATAGGAGCCTCTCACTTAACTTTACTAATAAAAGCTAATGGCTGGTTAGGCATTTATGTGGTCTAGAGCATCAGATAAAGAATAAAGATTAAAAGGATAAAATCACATAAATAAGGATACAAATTTTTAAATAAGGCACTAAACTATTGAAATTCACCCATAAAATGCTTCACAACTTTATTATCCTAGAAAATCTGAAGAAAATATTGAGAGGAAAAGAAAAAAGCAACCAAAATTGGATCTTCAGATTTAAATAACTTCCAAACTCCTTTTTAATAGCTTTCATTGTCCCTTCAAGTCATTATTCGCAGATACAGACATTAGAGCTAGTCACCCACTGGAACCTTCAGAGCTGTACAATACCTAAAGGCGTCACAGGTTTCTTTGTAAGATGATTTTAGATGGTGACATATGTAAAACCATCTAATAGGGAATGTTGGAAGTGAAAAAATAAAAGGCAGCTTCATGCATCTATTTCAATTGCCACAACCTGCATTTTGTGAAGTTATATGTTTGATTTTTCAGCTTATTGTTATTCTCTACAAATTTCCCTATAAACACTCTCTCTGTCTTTGTTAACACCTGCTTAGCCTCCTGCTTGTTCTCCTGGGTCCTCACCCTCTTCTTCTCTTGTAACCCCCTTCTCTAGCAGCCATTACTTCCGTTTTTGTCCTCCACACTCTGCCTGCCTTTCTGTCCCACTTGTACAGCTGCCCTGGACTCTGAGCACTGCTGAAGCTCAGAGACACTATCTGGTCTCTCCAGTTGTGTCTTGTACAACCTGCATGCTCCACCTTAACCATCCCACTACAACTTTTCCTATCCATGGGCATCCCCACCAGTCACAGAGAAGGAGGGTTGGCCTTAAAAGCTAGAACCACCCTGAGCTACCCTTCAAGAAGTCATGATTAGTGTCATGTCAAAGTCATCCTGGTGCTATCAAAGTCATCCAAGGTTTGGCAAATGTGAAGAAAATATAATTTTAATTAAATAATAGACCCTGTTATTATCTTCTCTCTAAGTTTTAAAGAAATTAAAATTAATAATAGAACCTGCTTATTTTTTCTCTCTAAACTTTAGTGAAATTATGAGATGTCAAGCATAATTTTTTTTCACACAAATAGAAAAAAATTCAAAAGATTTCAACCAGCTAGTTTCCTAATGGTCAATGCTCATGGTCACAATATGTCTGAGATTTATAGTTTGGTTATGTCTGATATCCTCATTAACTCTGGTTTATCCTCTCCTCACTCAGAAAATGAGCTGGCAGGCAATGTAGAGGAAATCGAGGCCATCAAGGGTATCTCTGTGATCCTCATCATCAGTAATGATGTATACTGTGACATACACATCCATGTTCATGTCTTCTCTTTTGTGTTTCCAGATTCTCTCAGAACATGTAATTTTTTCTTAAAATGAGAATCACCCCAAATAATTTCTAAGTACCTTACATGCGTTCCTTACAAAACCTCTAAGTGTTAGACATCAGCGCAATACTGCACCTGAGAAAACTGAGGCATAGCCACTTTGGTAATTTCTCCAAGGTTGTTCATTAGTAAATCCAGAGGTGGGAGTTGAATCCACAAGAAGGTGTGTATCATATTTAGGATACCAAATATTATGCTTAGAATAGAATTTGAAATTATATTAAGGTGACAAGGTAGCTGTGTTAGTAGACTTTCCATCGTTGTGACAGAAGACATGAGATAAATCAACTTAAAAGGAGGAATGGTTTATTTTGGCTCACAGATTTGGAGGTTTCAGTCTGACATTGTGTTGCTTTTGGCCTGTCGCTTTACAGTACATTGTGGTGAGAGGGCAGAATGGAGGAAGTGGCTCACCTTATGGTGGCAGGAGAGCAGATAGACAAGGAGGACCTGGAATCACAATGTTTCTTCCAACATCACATTCTCAGTGACCTAACTTCTTCCCCCTGGGTCCATCTCCTAAGGCTGATGACCAAGCCTTCAACACCTGGGCCTTAGGGGACATTTAAGATCCAAACAGAGGTGGTGTACATTTATGTTTTAATTGGTTTCCTTTTTCTCTATATCAGAAATTCACAACAAATAATAGAAAGAAAGCCATAGGTGCAGTGGAAGTTGAAGGAAGGGTTATTAACGTGTTTTTCCTAAATACATTCTAATGAAATGTGTTGTGTAACAACCACACATACACACACGTATACACACACATACACATACACACACACACGCACACACACTTAAGAGTGAGCTCACCTAGTGATTTGTTTATAATGATGAAATATGGTGACCATGGAGTAAAGTTTTCCTGATATTAGAAATAAGATGGCTGTATCTCTTTTCCTGTTGCCTTCTTTTTCTAGACCTCTGGCCCTATGCCAATCCAGTGGCCATGCCAGCAGCTGCTCTGTGGAGAGGCAAGGGAGTGAAGGGGACTTTAGGTCAGGCTTCAGGAATTGGACCCTTGCTATTATTTCCCCTATCTTACAGCAATCAAGCAAAAGAATTGTTAAGCTCCCATTCCAATCACTTGACCTTCCTCATGGCTCCTGGAATGTTCCTTTGCATTCACTGTGCTGTCTGCCTGGAAAGCTGCTTTTCCAGATCTCATGCCTCTCTCCCTCCATCCCTTATATATAGACTCAAGTGTCATTTTCCAGATAACTCATTCTCTGGCTGCTCCACAGAACCTACCCTTGAGCCCACTTACTTACCTCAGATCCCATCTTCCATCCTCCAACACGCTAACTTCCACTATGACAAGAGTGTTCATCTATATTTTTCTTTGTAGTTACTGTATCTCAAGAATTCAGAATAGGTCCTAGTATGCAGCAAGTACTTAATAAATGTGTGTAATGAATCCATGAACACATCTGCTTCTCTACATAATTTATTGTTCCACACTCAAATTCATTCTGTATCTAGTTTGTTTTCTAAGTTGAAAAAAAAACATTGAAGTTTCATTGCAGGAGTTTCTGAAAGTATAGATAAGTATTAAAAAGAAAACGAGAAGCTTTGGCCTTCACCATTTGAAGATAATAGCCTCTAATTATTTTTTATTACATTTCCTTCCAATCTTTTCCCCAATGACTGCAGGTGGCTCATACCCTGCATCTTCCAGTGTAATCTCCTTTTAAAAATTATCCTTATACTCTACATTCCATATTCCCATAAGGACAGTGCAGACAAATCCTATCCAAACCTATGGAAGAAAATCAACCACAGAACTGTCTGCATAATGTCTACTCCCAAATGCAGGACAACTAGACACTGGGAGGGCAAAATATCTTACAAGCCCTTAGAAGGAGCAAAGTCACTGCAGTTCAGCTGGTTTGAGAATGGAACAATTGTCTTCATGAATTAGCAGCCAATGTTTGGCTAATCTGGATTTTAACACAGTTCCTCACTCAGGGTAACAGACGCCCATATCATACTTTTCTAATGAAAATATTTACTTTAGCACAACAGTAGCTGACTATGCATCTCAGTCTTAGTGTTCACCCACAGTGGAGTGTATGCATGCGTGTTAAAGTATCACCGAGGGAATTTTACCAACATAATGCACTATGTTACGTTCTACAGGGGTAGAAGGGTGTAACATTCTGGGAGGCTTAGACAGAAAAATCACAAGTTCCCATCTAGTCTAGGCCACTTAGTGATTTGGTGTTCTCTGAATCAAAAATCAAAAAGAAAGAAAAGAAAGAGAAGTGCAAAATCCTTGTATTCAATCTCCAATAGAGGGAAGGAAAGAATAAATAAAAAGATAAGAGAGAGAGGGAGAGAGAGAGAGAAAGAGAGAGAAAAAGAGAGTGAGAGAGAGAGAGAGACCCAAATGCTCCGGGGTCTAAGAGCCTCCCTTGCTCCCTCCTTCTCCAAGAGGTTGAGAGCCTGTTTTCTAAAACATGATGACTGCAAAATAATTCCACAGTACCTTCACCCTCTACTATCAGTAACTGCATTATTTCAAAAGTCTTACATTTATCTAGCATGTTACAATAATTAGTTGTCTGTGCACTTAGGTCTTTGTTTATAAATGCTCTTAAAGGTAGAATAAACAAGCTACCTATAAATAGTCTGCAGTTTTCATTCTGTCTGATAGAGGATTCTCAATCCTGACTACATAAAATATATCAAATTTCATTTTCTGTAAACAGTCAAGTGAGACATCAACAGGAGAAATCTGAATATTACTTTTGCTTTTCTATTTCTTTGTCTTGAGATTTCATTAATTTGTAGTCTTGTTTTTTCATTTCCCTTAAATCCAAGATACATACCACTTTACACGAGAGAATGAATTACACTGAATGGTCTTCCAGTTGAATGCAATTGCAAGATGTAGCTGTTAGTAGATAAATACTTGACTTGAGGACACTTCTCATTTAAAATTGATCTAGTATCAACTTTGACCAAACCAAGTTAAAAAAGAGATTTGTCCCTGTAGCCAATCTTAACTTCACTATTTTATTACAATTAAATTTATTTTCCAATCCTCTATCTTTTCATGACGTAAAATAGTACCTTTTCCCACCTTTGGAAATTCCTTTATTAATCAAGTTTTTATTAAAATACATTACCCATTCCCAACAGTAATGTTAGCCTGCAGCTGTTCTATGGCATTAGGAATTGGAATGTTTGAATTCTACCAATGAGCAGCATATTGTTATTCTGACAAGAGTTGTAGCTTCAGTCACCTGGAAGGCAGGATGATACAACTTGAGTTTCTGTTTTCCATGCTCACAACAATATCAGAGAGCTTAAAACCAGCTCCAGGGGCTGCAAAAACTGTCTTTGCTGGAGGTGGTGAATGAGTACAGATGTGACCTCCTCAAACCCTTTGTTTCTGTAGGCAGACCCCCACTTCCCAGATTGCTTATGGGTATGTGTCTTTGCATAGGGGATGATAAATGATTTGGGCTGTTCATAAAGAAGAAAAAGAAACACCAGATAGAATTTAAAATATAATTTATTTTATTTTATTTTATTTTGTCACCAGGGATAAACTCATGACCTCCAGCTTGCCAGGCAGGTGCTCGTGCTGCTAATCTAAAACCCCAGCCCGATATAAAAATATTTTTGACTCTTTAATATCTGATCAATTCAAATCAGAGTATTTAACAAATATTTGTTCAAGTCCTAAAAAGAATGTGCCCACCAACATATGCACACCCAAAATGTAATTTGCTGCTTTTGTACTGTTCACCTACTTGGAGGATGAGCTAAAATTCATGCAAAGCCCAAAAATGGATAAAACAAACCAGATCAATAATTTTCTATTTGCATGGGTGATGGGCTTTTTATATGACAAAACATTCATATGTACATTGCATAGTATATTATAGAATTTGTATTAACTTTCTAAGAAACAATTCAATACATCAAAGACCTTTCAAGATTGCCAAGGATGCTTCGGGCTACACTTTGGGCTACTCATCTGGGCTACAGGTGAGTATAGAAGTTTTTAGCAGTTGAGAGAAGTCAGCTGGGTCAAAGAAGAATGGTCACCAGGATGAAATTGCTAGTTAGTCT
This sequence comes from Dasyprocta punctata, assembly GCA_004363535.1. Lineage (NCBI taxonomy): Eukaryota > Metazoa > Chordata > Mammalia > Rodentia > Dasyproctidae > Dasyprocta > Dasyprocta punctata. The sequence goes on along the minus strand of RJWM01000873.1, from coordinate 70,578 downwards.
TGTGGAAGGATTTTGAATTCCAAGAGAAAATGCACCTAATTCAGCAAACTCTGAAGATCTGTGAGCTATAATTGCCTTGGAAATTATCTGTGACAGTTTCCAAACTATAGTGTGGCACTTGGGTGTATTAATGTGTTAAACAAAATGGCCATCCAGAGTCAGCTTTCTAGGCAAGCTGGATGAAGTCCTGTCCTTAAATAGAAGAAGAAATGACAAAAAGGACAGGGTAGGCAAGACCAACATTCCAGAGCTGGATGAGGGAGACAGAAATGGACGGGGGCAGAGGAATATCTGATAGGCCATGGTGTATCAGGATGTGGTGGCCACAAGCATGGGAGAAAATACACAGGAGTATATGAGAATACAGAGGAGTATGTGAGGAAAGGAAACATGCTAATTTATGTATATATTTGGAATTAATCATTCTAAGGAGCATGTGCTTTGTTCTGGCAGATGCATTGAACATATTATGATTTGGTTAGATTCAAGAAAACTCTGTAAGAATCTGTCCATTCTTTACTTTCCACAACTCAATAACCTACTTTCTTCAGTTCTGTCTTATCTGAGATAAATCTTCTCTTAGGGATGGATTCAATTCACATATATAGTGTGAACATGATTGAATAAAAGTTTTCAAGAGTTAGGTTTGGGCAATGAGTGAATCAATTGAAGAAGTCCATGGAGTTTCTTAATACCAGCCTTGTATCATTGGCTCCAGCATACACCAGACTCTTAACCTGCTATAAACCTGCCTGAGGCTTATGACATAGAGCGTGATGAGAAAAGTAGATGATACACCTATAGATTTTCCTTCAAATTTGTTCCTGTCTTGGATATAGGGTGGACACATAAGGCAGTATATTAGAAGATATTTCAATATATGTTTTGGAGGTCTCATTTGACCTTGATTGGTCTGTGTGTTTCTCTTCTTTCTCAATGTGCCTTCACTTTTCTTTTCTACCTAATTTCCCTGCACATTTTACTTGCTCTTCTTTGTAAATATCTCTGATTATGGGCAATTCAATGCAGCATTCTCTCTTAATTCTCTTTACTCAGTGTTCATTAAATGTTGCTGACTGACTCAGACTTGAAACCTCAACAATAAATAGAGGAAATGAGGTTAGACCTGGAAGATGCTGTCCTCAGATATTGTTTGATTTTCCTCCCCTAACAAAGAAGTTGCATACAATGCCTCTGGTGTCATGTGGTCATGGGGTGACAGAGATGTTTGTGTGGTTTGCAGGGATGGCACAGTGGGCCAGGGACCTTTCCCATATCCGCAGCCCTATATAGGGAGCTGAGCAGCACCCGCCTGACTGGGAGGCGGAATGGAGTCAAAAGAAGGACAAGAAATGAACTTGGAGACTGAGACAAACCCTGGGCAAGGAAGGGAGCAAACTTGGAACTGTTGGAAGAAAACTACTAAAAGGGAGCAGCAAGAGGACATCTACTACACTCCCCTAAGTTGGCCCTAAGTCTCTCAATAGCCAGCTGTGCTACCTCCCATACCAGGGTTCTTTAGAATGTGTCAAAGGGTGTTACCAGCAAGGCCGAGATGCAGTTCCCCAGTAAACTCATCCGGAAAATGGGATTCTATTAGCTGTACCCACCAGGGCTAAAGGTCTATTATTTCATGTTAAAATACATGTAGAGAGCAAAGCAATAAGAAATTGACTTTAATCACAGTGTAAGGAATTCAAGCAGAAATAAGGCTATTTAAAGCAGATATGGTGTTACTAAAAATACAAGAAAATAAGAAATTTTATGTTTTTCCACAATTTTAAAAGAAAAAGAATATATAAAAATATTTCTATATACAGTTTGTCAGAATCTCACTCCCACTGTCTGCGTACCATACACATACACAAACACACCGACATGGTCACACAAACATGAACATATATATATATATATATATATATATATATATATATATATGTGTGTGTGTGTGTGTGAACACATGCATGTGCACCTACATGCACACATGCATGCATGCAGTCTCACACACATGTACGTGTAGACACATACACACTCATGCACATCGACATGCATATGCACATATGTACATGCACACATGGTAAAGCTCTCTCACACAGACCCTGGCTCCCACTGTCCTTCTTGTCTCATTTATGCCCACTGCACCCTTACCTATCTACATGTAATTAGAGATTGTTCCAGAAACGCTTGGTGAAAAAATGAGTGACTGATCAATGGTAACGATGACCTCTTACTTGGGTACGTTGTTAAGAAAAGGAAGAAATGTATTGTAGTTAAAGTCCTGACATATACTTTGCTCCTCACTCATGTGACCCTGTGACTGATGAGGAACAGAGGCTCAGGGCTGAAACCATCAGCCTGGTACCACAGAGCCTGCATAATGATGGTCAGAGGCATGGCAGATGTGGTCAGTCCTGCAGACTCTCTTCTCAGCAGAGATGGTCTCCATGCTCGCTATGCAAGGCAGCTCCTGTCTGCTGCATGCCCAAACCTCGAAGAAGCTACTTGGTATCTCCAGAATCACCAGCTGCGGCAAATTGATCTGCTTACCAGTTCCTCTGGTTCATGGGATAAGGCTCTTTCTGTGTCACACAAATTTAACAGGATGCATTAGCAGTCACTAGAGATCTATGACCTTGCAAACCCCCAATAATTCTTACTGCCCCTGAAAACCAGAGCAAGCTAGATGTCCTCAAATGCACAACCCTCCCAGCTACTATACTTGAAAACACACCCTTGGGTTACACATAGTACAGTGGTACACCTCTGCTTTCTACCCACAAGAGCACACCTCACTGTTTCAGGGAAACCCTGCCCCAGGATATTCAGCTATCCTGAAGCCCAGTAACCCTTTGCTTTATGCTCCACCTGAAAGGGCTCAAGACCTTCCTGTTGATAGTTCACATGCCTGCTGGTAAAAGTTGAGCTGAAAACACATGTGAGTTTGACCTGTTCCTCCAGTTGTCCTAGATGAACTTATATTCTGTTCTCCTTATCTCAAAATAGCTTTAATGGGATTGATCAACTTGATTGTTCATTGACATTCTACATACTGACCAAATATAAGTCAGGCCAGGTTTACCAATCTATGAAATCACACCAATCTTAAAAGTCCCCACTAAATTTAACCCGTGCATATGACTCATTGTGCCCTTCACACAGATATATTCTTAATGACAAGAAAGGACACTTAATTAACATACATATTGTAAACAGAGTTCATAGTTTGTGCTTACAGATCAAATAAGGGTTAAAAGCAGCATTCAAAAGACCAAACAAGCATCTGCATTGTTTATACAACATTAATCATACAAAAGTTTGTGTTTTCCACCTGACAGTTTGCAAGGGAAGGAATTAACTAAATAACACATCAATTATTACAAGCATGGCTTTCAAAAGCTTTAAATTTCACACCAAGAAGTGAAACTTAATAGTTCCTTTAGATTATATTTGTAATACGGAGGTACAGACTATTTTAGAGCTATCTATGTCTCAGAACTAATTCTACAACAACATATAACTGTTCTGATAATAATCAAATAAGTATGGGAAATACCTCAGTGGGATATGTAATGTTAGATTACAGTGTTAAAGGATCTAAGAAGTTCTTGAGTAAGTAAAGGCTTACATTCTCTCTTCCTTAGTTTGCTTGACTGCAGAATCCTTCCTCTATGAAGTGTCCAGTGCCAATCTAAAGAGCTGGTATTCTGTGACGTGCACTTTGGGAAACCCTGCAGAGGGGGTCATTATCATTTTACTAACTTCTTCCTAGGCAAGACACAGCTGAATAATGACTGGAAAACTTATCTTGAAAGTTATAGAATGTTACATAATGCCTGAATTCCTTCCTTAAAGGGATTTCCAAGAAATGTGTAATTTCCTTGTTTCCTCAATGTAGCCACCATGCAAAGTTGAAGTCATTTTATCTTTTAATTTAATGTGTCATCTATTTTACCACTACAGCAATGGTCTTGGATTAGTATTACAAAGGAGGTTGTCTATGATCATATCAATATGACACATTTATTGCCACATGCAAGAGTCAGATACTTTAAGGGATGAATGAATTTCAGTATCTTTTATGAGTATTATCATCTATGAATCTGCCCTTAATTTCTTATTTGAAAACAATACCAATAGTTACTTTAAGTGAAGTAATTTTAAAAAGCCTCCAATAGGAAAATTCTAGATTTTTTACTTATCACCAAATAACTAATAATTGGCTAGGTTATTATTTTGAGTTGCATATTTATTCTTTTTGTATATTTAAATAATGACAGAAATGAAAAGAAAGAATAAAAATCAATGCAAAGTGTCAGTCTGGGGTCCTTTTTGTTGATTTAGAAATCATTTATCATGCTGGGTGTGGTGGTGCATGCTTGTAATCCCAGCACTTGGGAGGCTGAGGCAGAAGGATCATTGAAAGTTCGAGACAAGCTGGGGCTACAAAGTGAGGTCAAGGCCAGTACAGACTGCATAGTGAGACCCTGTCTCAAAAAGACAAAAAAAAAAAAAAAAAAAAAAAAAAAAAAAAAAAAAAAAAAAAAAAAAAAAAAAAAAAAAAAAAAAAAAAAAAAAAAAAAAAAAAAAAAAAAAAAAAAAAAAAAAAAAGAAAGAAAGAAAAGAAAAGAAAAAGAAAAAAGGAAAAGAAAACAGAAAAAAATCATTTCTCATTAGGGAATTACATCTTTTCAATAACAAATATAATTTGTGTCAATAATTTTGCCAAACATTAATATTTAGCAATGTTTTCATTAGCTGAAATATTATTTCAGTTGTACAAATATCTCTAGTTACAAAATATATCAGAAAAATTATCAGAATTAACTTGATTTTACAAAGAGTCTAAGAATTTTTAGGTCACACAATATTTTAAATAGAAAAATACTAATCTTAAAAGGGTTTGGTACTGTTTCTGTGGTTTTTGCGCACATAGTAAAAAGGGTTCTGTTTCATAGCTTTCAACACTTCTCCTCCACTTTACCCCATCCTGCAGTAGATGAGTAAGTTTGCCCCCAAGCTGGACACCGGGGACCTTGACAACCACTTAATCTCCCTAGACTCAGGTTGATCATCTGGAAAATGAGGAGCAGGACATGGATTGTTTCTCCGGCTCCTTGCAGGTTAGAAACCCCAAGCTTTTTGCTCCCCTGTGCTCCACAGCTTTCTGCAGCAGACAAAGCCATTTGTTCCATAATTAGAGATAAAAGGCTTAGCCAATACCTAAGAGATTAACACACTGGCACTAATGAGTTTCAATCACGTGGGGGCGATGACATCAAATACTTCTTCCTGGATAGAGAGAGAGTCTTCCAAAGACAGAAGGCATTAGGACTGGCTCCTGGAGGGCAAGGATAATTGAGAAAGGGAAAAAACAAAAAGAGAAACAAAATTTATTAAACTGACTACTTGAGCTAAAAAATGTTAGGGGTGAATAAACATGTGAGTTTCAATTAACCCACTAACTAAAACAGAATTTAATTAATTTAAGTGGGCAAACCTTACTCTTGAAAGTATTATAATTCTGCCACTGTACTTTAGCAAATATTCTGGCCATACTCATCCCAATTGTCCTATTTATTTATTTGTTTTTATTGTTTTAAGGAAAAATACCAGTAGTCTTCCAACAACAGGCAGCAAAGCATTTAATTAGTTAACTAAAGACATATGAAACATGTAACATGAGCAGGGTACGGTAGCACATACCTATAATCCCATCGTGGTGGAGGGTGAGGCAGAAGGATCACAATTTTGACTATACCCTGAACTACTCAGTGACTTAACGAGACCCTGTCTCAAAATTTAAAAAAGTAAATAAGTAAAAAAGCTGAAGGTATAACTCAGTAGGAAGGCTGTGTGCTCAATTATTTGTGCAAAAATAAAGGAAGCATGCTGGGCATGGTTGTACACAACTTTAATCCCAGCACTTGGGAGGGTGAGGCAGGAGGATTGTTGTGAGTTCGAGACCAGCCTGGGCTACAAAGTGAGTTCAAGGCTAGTCTGAACTGCATAGTGAGACCCTGTCTCAAAAAATAGGGCCAAGAATTTAGCTCAGTGGCCTAAGTGCCTGCCTGGTAGGCACAAGGTTGTGAGTTTGATCCATGGTATCAAAACAAAAATAAAACAAAACAAAACAAAATTTAAATTTAAAAAATTTAAAAAAAATAAAAGAAGCATCTAATGTACAGTTTGTACCAAAATTTCACCCCTCTTCAGTTGCTGTAAGGTTTTCAATACAAAGAGACAACTATTTCCCTCCTCCTCAGTAATCTGTCAATGTTTTAACCCATATCTGAGATCGTGAGTCTACAACTATCTCTACAGAATTTGAAACTCTGAAGACATGCAGACACACTGTCTACTTGTGCACAGAGACTGACTCTGAAAGTCACCAAAGCCAAAAGAACCCACCCACTCAATGGTTTCCGCACTATTCCTCTCCAGTCAAACCTGCCTTTACTGAAATCAGGAACTTTCTACCCTTAGAAGATAATTTAAACAAGTGTAAGAGGAACTGTCTGCACAAATTTAAACCATGTTACAGTTTCAATACATCTTGGTTAAATGAAATTATTCTCTGCTGTTAATTCAAACATCAATGCTGAACCTCATATGTGATACTTTTGAATTCTAACTTAGTCACTAGCCACTATTGCTCTCCAATGACAGAAGGGGCTTGCAGTCGAAAAATAGTGGTTGGCTATTGAACACATAATAGAATTCAGAGCCATTCATTAAGGACACTCTATCTATTGAGCCCTCTCTATGTGATACAGGCTGTCAATCAGGAATGAAGCAGCAAGGGATACGAACAACAAAACCAAGATTTATCCAAAGTGGTTAACATGAATCAAACCTCCAAACATACACACACATATGAGGTGCAAGAAAATTACAAATAAAAATTACGAAAGAAAACGTTCAATCTAAACTGGGCATGAGCTCAAAAAGGGAGGGTGTTTAAAGAATGTTCCGCTTTTCAATCTCATTGGGCTTAGGCCACAGGATGGAGGAATGCAGAGTGAATGCCTTATTGGGGAACAGAAGGCAGGTGATCAGGAATCAGAAGACAGTGCAGGACAAGTAAACTTAAAATGTCATTGTGCTCTGTGGGATCACTTTGGGTCTAAGACCTAATAAATCATCATAAATAGTTTGTGTGGTATTATAAACACTGATGTCTCTTCATTTAGCTATGGATGTGTAGTAGGGTGCAGTTGCTTTATTTAGTTATAACTGGCAAAGCCTATATATTTAGAATTTCAAGTATGAAAAAGTATACAGACCAATCATGTGTAACAGCAGCAACTCACCTATTTTGATAGAGCAGAATGGAGGGAATTAGAGCTGATGTCTCTCAGTAAGAAGAGGGTGAACCTGAGTGGGGCATGGAGCGAGGTGTGACAGGATGAGCCTGGAGACGCTTCTCAGCTTCCCTGGCACAGAAACTACAGAAGGCAAGGTCACAGGGGCCTTGGATTATTTCCAGTAGCCACATTAAAACAATGAAGAGCCAGGCAAGATTAGTTGAAACTGTAAGTTTTATTTAGTTCAGTAGATTCAAGCATTACCCTTTCAGCAGAGTCAATATGAAGCCTTATAAATTATCAACTTGTATTTTTTACCCATTCAAGTCTATAAGCTCAGTTGTGAGTTTCACAGCATTCCTTAGCATAGGGCCAATGGCTGCCATACTGGAAGGCGCAAGTCCAAGCAAAAAGAACAGAACAAAGGCTCTGAAACATAACGAACACAACAAATCCCAAGAGTGAAATGGCATTGTATTCACTTGCTAGGGCTGTCGTAACAAATTACCACAATCTGGGCAGGTTGAACAACAGGAATTTATTTTCTTATCCATCTGGAGGCTGAAGTCCAAGGCCAGTGTGTCAGCAGGGTGGTTTTCCAAGGCCTCTCTCTTGTCACATTCTAAGGGACTAGGGCTTAGACTCAGCATGTTAATTTTTTTGGGTGGGGAGACACAGCTCAGCCCACAGAGGAAAGGGGTCAGGATCACCTACACTGGGGAGGAAAGAGGTAGAGTAAGAGTTGAGAAGTTGGGGTAGAGGGAGGACACAGGCTAGGTTCCATGGGAGCACTGAGAGGCAGGGGCAGACTTGCCTTTAGATGAGCCAGTCTGGGCCACCTGGTGAACAGATTTCCAAGATGTAGGAGTGGGAGAAGGGTTTGAAGAACACTCAACATATAAGGAGCAAATGAAGAAAGCATGAAACAGTCTGGATGGAACGCAGAAGGCACTGTGAAGTGAAGTCCTTTGGGATGCCTGGACTAGGAGATAGGACAAGCTGAGCAGTTTTCCACACAAAGAAGAAAAGAACAGAGAGCAATAGGCACAAGTCTCTCTCCCTTGTACTTTTCTTTCTCTCCAATTATTATATTTTTTTTTACCAGCACAAAGAACCCCATGTATTGTAGAAGCACTAGCCAACAGATATCCATGTCTAAAATCTGGTACCTGTAGTAACTGAATCAAATTTTTGGAGTTCTGTGACTTTTCTTTCAGGACCCTCCTCTTTCCACACTGTTTGAACTGACCCAGTGCTCTTGTTCCTTCACACCTGAGCTTCAGGTTAACCACAATGCAGCAGCACAGGACTGCTTGTGCTGAATATCCAGAAGTAGACACATCCTCAGTGCTAATATCTGCAAGTGCTCATTCACATTTAATTAGGAATGAAAATTAGGCTTTCGGCTTCTCGTGCAGGAAACTAGCATTAAACTTCAGTGGGGCTCCTGCTTCTATAAGCCATAACACATCTCTGTGGCATACGCCACAAATTCAGTGGAAATTTATATGCCCATTCACTTGGGCTTTTATTCTGACTTTTATCTAAGAATAACCACCATCAACAACTCTTAGGTATCAGAAGTCTCAGGTAAGCTGATTTGCAAAGAAGTTTGTTTCAGTCTAAAAATCTTTGCTTCTTTAATAGTGTTGTTTGTAATTATAATTGTGTTTCTGGAAATTAACCCAAAGGTGTAAAAACAGCAACACCTATTTAATAGTTGAGGTTAATGTTACTTGGCAGGTAACTTAACTCTACCAAATCTGAAATCCACATCTTAAACCCAACAATGTTAACATGCTGACATACAGTACCTACATATTTAGGTGCATATGCATATACATGACAAGATGTTTTAAAGGATATTTAGTGCAAAGTTTGTAGAAAGCAAAGTCTGTTTCCTATCAAGAGACTGATGAATGAGTTATAATATAGCCTTGCCATGGAATACTTTGTGTTCATAAAAAAGCAGTAGGACAGGTCCGTGTATGCAGAAATGGAGTGTTGTCCAAGACACATTGTTGGGCGAATGATCAGTGATGCACCTTTTATTTCAGTACTGGGAACTGAACCCAGGGCTTATGTGCTGAGTTTATTTCTCAGTCTTTTTTTTTTAATTTTTAATTTTGAGACACATCTGCCTTAGTAGCTAAGTTGCCCAGGATGTACTCAAATCTGTGACCATCCTGTGTTAGACTCCAAGAATTCTGGGATTATGGGGATGCACCAAAATGTCTAGCTAGTGATGCCTCTTTATGTCACTTATCATAGGAATTTTGCACCCCTATGTGCATAACTAACTTCAAAGAAGCAGACACAACTATTACTGGCATTCATTCTACGGGGTTCTGAGAAAGCAAAGTGACTTATTTTATTTTTTTATTTTAGTTTAAAAAAGCAAAACAGAGAAAAAGGTAGAAGTAATACAAAATTTCAAAAAAAAACAGTAAAAAATCAATACTAGTCAATATATTACATATTGTTATCTTAGAAGTAGTTGTTCAAGTTATGAAATCTAGGCATAAAAAATAATCAGACAAACAATGACGACACAAACTATTCTTTCTGATGAAATAGCAGAGAATTAGTAGTATAGTTATCCATCTTGCATACTTATACATACATGCAGTTATATGTGTATATCTGCAAACAAAATCTTTTCCTTTCTTCCATTTCTCCTTTCCTATATCTCAGCTGTTCTTTAATTTTGAAGTGACTTATTATATACATATATATATATATATATATAGTCATGAGTCTCTTAATGATATAATACATCTTGCTAAATACATTATTTGATGAGTTTGTCATCAAATGAACATCACAGAGTATAGTACACAAACTGGGCAACATCAGGCAACAAAATACTTTTGAACTGTCTTGTGTGCTGCCCGTCACTGACTAAAAACTCAGGGTCTGATCTGACTAATTGTATTCTTTGTGAATGTGTTTTTAAAATGTAATTGCATTTTTTTACTTTAAAATTTTGAAAGATCTGTCCATGTCTTCACTTCAGTAACAGGTACAGAAATAAAGAGGAGGTTTGTTTTCTGTGATATCAGCACTGGTCTAAGAACTCCAACCAAGCTAAGGAGTATCAATGCTAAATAAATCACAATTTCCCTCTCTAGCGGAACCAGGAAATTAGAAGTTCCCTTTATTTCTAAGCTCATGGGTTTAATGAGTAATCAATCTGTTAATCTTTTTTTTTTTTATTTTTCACATGAAGGGCCTAGGTGGAGAGGTGGAGAGGTATAAAGTATCAGGAGACCAGGTAAGAGGACGGAAAAGTCCAGGGAGCTCATCACTTTCCTTCAAGGTCCCGACTGTGGTATTTTTAAAGTCCTAACATATTCTGCATTTACTAGACAAAGAGTTTTCATGACAGATCCTCCCGGCCCTTGGGAGCCTGTCATCCGAGTGACATTAGCTTTTTGGGGGAGGGGGGTTAAGACCCCTTGCTGCTTACTTTAAGGTCTGAGAGCTCATTACAGAATTTATCTGAATCAGATCAGGTAAGGGCTGAGGGAAGGCATCGAGGATGTCCCTCTCTGTCCCCAGAATGCCCAGTGATGTGTGTTGCCGGGTCTGACTCAAAAGTAAGCCCAGGACTCCTCCCTGCAAGAAGACTCAGCAAAGCTGAAAATGTGCCCTAAATGTGTCAGGTCAGCTACACGGTTTGCATGACCAGAGCCACCATGTGAGCCTCACCTCTGCTCAAATTTCCATTTATCCACTGATCTTTTATGCTCTGAAATCTAAATTTTTTCCCATCTTCCTGCTCAGACAATTGAACCTCCTTGGCATGTTTATTAACTTATTCATTATTTATTCATTAATTACTTACATAATGGGAATAGGTTATATTGTTTTATTTAAAGTAATTGTATTTTCAAGCCATTCCTGTACTATATACTTGAAGACAAATCATGATAAGAAAAGCACCATCTACTCTCAGCCTTTTGAAAAGGAGGTTGCGAAACTAATGACGTATGTGGCATGCAAACATTCAAAATGCTCTATTAAGAAGAACTGTCACTTTGTATACACTGGTAACTTTAATATTTACCTATTCAAACTTCTTTACTCAAGAAAATGTTGAATCCAAAGGAATGAGGTGGTTTTCTTTCTCCTTCACCAAGCATCTAAATGTTGTGACACCTGCACTCTGTCCCCATTGGGCCCCTAGGTCCCTATCACAATCCATAGCTGGGAAGTCATCAGCCATTTACTGAATGACAATAAGAATCCAAGCACAGATCCTGTGCAGGAAAATCTTCATCGCAAAAAATTTCTTTCATAAGGAAAATTATATAATTACTTAAAAATTTAATGCATGTAATATTTATTATAAATCTATTTTATGAATCACATTTCTAACTTTATTGTGTTATAAAAACAACCAAAGAGAATGATGAGGCTATAACACCAAATTTTAAATCTGAGAATTTTGCACATGAATGTTACATTAGAACATGCAAAGGACCTTGTTTACCTTCTTTTGCATACTTTTATGGATAAGATACACATTTCCACAGGTAGCCAAGTTAAGAATATGCAAACAGTGATCACTTTTAAAAGATAACCCAAAATTCAGAGAGGTCTGCTCTGAAAGTCCACAATAGCAATTTGATGACCATGCTAGTGTGAAAAATGAGGAATCAGACTTGCCTTTTAGGCATGTCCTGTATAGATCACGAGTCAGCAAGATATCAGTATATATAAAATAATTTCCTCATTCACATTAGACTTGATCATATTAATTGACCCTTTCACATGCCAAAGCTCAATATATTTGCTTTTTCAGATTATCATCATTTGTGAAAGTGACCAATGAAAAAGACACATTAACTTCAGTAACATATTATTTGTAGTCTTCTTATCATAACTAACATTGCAAAAAATAGTAAAAAGTAGTCTTTGATCTTAAAGTGTGTATAAATTAATTAGTAAAATAATATGCATACACAGACATAAGCTGGAGTACACAATAGCAGTGGCTAATTATGCACTCACAATCGCATCGGTTAATTGTGCAATGAAACCCATTTCATTCACAGTCCTGTACATTTTCTTCCCCATGCGATGAGCACTCATCTATTCCTGGAAGATTGATGGGCTCCATCAGCACCCCGCAGCCTTTGTTTCTTATCACCTAAACACCATTAGACCTTTCTCTAGTTTTGCGCAAATTAACTGCTCATCAATTTCATGATTGCAAGAGCGTATAGCAGCTGTAGCTTTCAAACTATGATTACTTCCAACCTATTTAGGTCTAACTTCCCAACACATGATCTTCTCTTTGTTTAACTCAATTGATTCATTCCAACGAGTTTATAACCAGGACATTCATTTCAGCTAACTATCTATCTTTAGGGCCACAGAGAGGTTTTATTGTCTCTTCTGCACCTGCAGATCAGTGATCTGAGCATCAGCTCCAGCCCTCCAATTCAAGTGCTTGCTTCACTCACCAGTTCCCATTGGTTTCTGCTTTTATTCTGCAGCCTTTAAGAGGCAGGAAAAAATTCTAACAGCACTGAAATACCAAAGTGTGTTTCACTTCAAAGTATTTATCTTTTCACCTAATGAGACTGACAAAGGAAGGGGAAAAGAAACAGCTTAAGGAGAATAATTCTGAGTGACTTTGTGGATGTCAAATCTGGACAGCATGCACACCACAGTCTTTGTCCTGCCAGAGATGACCCAGGCACTTGTCAGCCAGACACACACTTGACCTTCCCAGTGGATCAGCCCCATATCGTGCCCTGCACCATGTCCATTTTCAAGGTGTACAAATGTTTGTGGATTTTCTGTAATGCCTTCCACTTGGAACCTGGCTCGACCTCACAGAAAACTGGGCAGAATGCATCAGATGTCTGTGTTTTCAAAACTATTTTAAGCTTCAGAGTTTTAAAAAGTGTAAAGCCTCCCTCCCAGGGTACTTTCTTTCCTCTGTGAATATATGCTGCAGACAAGTGCTAGAGATTAGTCTTATTTTTAAATAGAAAACAAAAATGTAACAATTGGTTTCAGTTATTCTTTATATTCCACTGTAAAGAAATGAGAATTTATTATAATTTGTCCCAGAGAAAATTCTAAATTTTCTGTAAGGCTTATCACTTACTAAAAATGTATTATTTTATTCTACAATCTCTCTAGTATATGCATGTCATTCAGAATTCTGTATATAAGTCAAGAGACATTGAAAAGAAAAGACAGGGCAAAATGAAGGTTATGATGATGAAATTATAAGTTGTGTACAGTATATCATGTGTTCAGGTCACATTCTAACTTAAGATTGATCTAGTTCCCAGTGAGTCTGAGTGACAGGGAAATGCTTATGCTGCTTATCCTAGTGGTCTCTCTTCTCTCTCTCTCTCTCTCTCTCTCTCTCTCTCACTCTCTCTCTCTCTCTCTCTGTCTTCTGCATGCATGTACAACTAAACACACACACACACAATGCTTGCTACATAACATAATATGCCTTGCACAAAGAAGAAGCTGGTTGCAGCTTGAACTCTGTTATTTCTTGTCCACAAAGCTGGAGTGATCCTTTGTCCTTTATTCTCCTTTTCCATCAGCCCTCACATCCCCTGTCTATGAGTATGACATCACCTGGATTTAGCTCCGATGCTTTGCCTGGCTTCTTGGTAACTCTTGCTCATTCATGAAGAATTTCATAACATTAAAATTAAAAATGATTTTGATGAATTAGTTTCTGCTTACCAAAATCTGACCTGCCTCAGTACCATTCTGGATTTATAAACAAAACATCTATTTAAAACATATAATCAAGGTGGGCAGCATAAATATATTCTCAAAAATTCTACAAAGATATTTCCATTTGATCCAAGATATACTCTTTTGGTTAATGGATATGAAGAGAAATTTAGAACTCCCTTTCTGTAGTCCAGTAGAACTATCTTAATAAAATTGTTCCATGCTCATTGTTTTAGTACATTCACTGTTTTCACATGAAAAGCTTCAGAGAATATCATTATGTTATTCAAGATAGATAAATCTTAGTATCTCTGTGTTAGTCACTTCTGTCACTACAATGATACTTGAGATAATTAACTTATAAAGATAAAAGGCTCATAGTATTAGAGGTTTTGGTCCATGTCAAGCTGAGCCTATTTCTTTTGAATGGGTGAAGGCACATCATGGTGACAGCATGTGGTGAGTGGCAATGGGACACGAAAGAGAAGAGAAAGGGATCAAAGTCTCACAGTCTCCTTCTAAGATACACCCATTCAATGCTACCTCAAACTTTCCACCACTTACCATAGCAAGAAGCTGGGTCTAAGCCTTTAAACACATGGGCCTTTGATGGGTATTCCATATTCAAATGACAGCAATCTCCCTACATGTACACATATAGAGAGACAGGTAGGTATATACACATGCATACATATGCATACTTTTTCAGCACAGTCTTCTACTTTGAATCATGACAAATACTGCATTCACTGCTTCTCTGAGTTCTGAAAAAAATGTTTAAGGGTTACATGCAAGTGTCTTATAGCTTCTTGAAGTTTAAACGAGTTTTGAAAACCTTTAGTAGCTAAGAAAGATATCTTCAAGGTTTCCACTGTATTCTAAAGATTTTTCTCAGGCAGAAGCTTATTTTTCTGTCATGGATTTCAAAGACACTATTTGGACTTAATATCTTAGAATGCTATAGATAGAATTTTCTTCTGTGCTTTGGAAAAAGATTCAGAAGTTTACTTCATATGTTTAGGTGCTTTAAGAGGTGCTTTTAAAAGTATTAAAATGTGCTTCTATTCCTTAAAGGGGGACTTAGCACATCTCTTTTCAATTACGGTACATGAACTTTCACATAAGTTCTGTAAATTTGACACATTCATTGACAGGATTTTTTCATACCGACCTAAGTCACTCTTCACATACTCCTTTAAAAATTCCTCAATTCAAAACAATCTCCTCTTAACTCTGACAGTGCATTCATCATGACTGCCTTTGGAGATGTGCCCATCATTTTCATATATGAATATCTGTCTTAGCTACATTTCCCATATCATCCAAATCAAGCTATAATTTCCACGCTACAATTTGGAAATAGTCATGATGCCCTCTTTTCTTCTATCTCCCTGCCATTTCAAAGAATAAGAGTGTAAAGTTAACCACTACTTATTTGTTGTCATCATCTATTTTACTTCAATGTTAGGAAGTCAGTAAAGCTGGCATTAAAACTCTGAATGCTGTTCCTGATATATGTCCTAAAGCTGAAGACAAAAGTTGATCTGAGAATCAACCAGTTCTGCCCTTGGCATCTGACCCGACTGACTCTGTGTATTGCAGCCAACACTGAGGAACTCATTCAGGGTTCTGGGAGCTTTCCAATGTTAAGTATTTCCAACAGCTTGTCAATGGACACTTACTGTGTTTGGAAAACAAAAAAAATAGGAATTGTTTAGTCTTTGACTTATTATCCCCAGTTCTTCCTGTTAGAATTGCATTATAAGCTGGTATTAATCTGATGAGTTTGGATTACCTGTGAAATACACTGTTCTCAAAAATGATATACAGTTTAGAACCAAGAGGTGCATGAGCCAAAAGTGGAAATGTGAACACACCTCAGTAGGAATTCTAGCACTACCTTGCTCTATCTGTGTAAACTCAAGGAAATATTCCAATATTCTCATCTGTGAATGAGGAATAATATACATCTCACATGAAAATTATGAAAAAATACACATGAAGGATATACAAATAAGTATTTATCATCTCTGATTCCACACAAGTAAACTTCTGATTATTTGTAGGATTCAATACTGATGTATGCTTTTTTTTTTTTTTTTTTTTTTTGGAATTGGGAATCAAACTCAGGACCTCGCACTTGCCAGGCAGGCACTGCGTTGATGTGCTTCTTAAATCTAATTCCATAGTCATTTATTTTTTTCCTCAAAGATTTGGACCTTATTTAAAAAGCTGTATCAGTTGTTCACCTGCACCAGTTTTTACTGACCTCTCATTTTCTTCTGCACAGCCTCTGCCACAATTGTTCTGACTATAACAAGAATGGTATTTTCTCAGGGGTTCTTACAAATCCTTATTGAATAATCCTTCCATTTTGTGAATTTCTGTGAATTCATAGAATTAAAATTTCTTAGAATGGTATCTAATATTCTCAACCCCTCAACATCCATAGCACATGGTTTTTAGGCAACTTAAATATGCTCTCTCTCACCTGCAGCTAGAAGTCCATGAAACAGCACAAAACACACATTGAAGCCTAAGATACAATTGGCTGAAATAAGCTAATTGGATGTCATGTTCACATTCAGAAATTATACTTGGACCTAGCTTAATTCTAGGTTAAATGAAAGGAAATGATTTACCTAGGGAGAAACCAAACCTCCTACGTAATGCTGATGGTCCTTTTTAGATTTTTTGTTTCAGTTATTTTTATTTATTTGTTTAATTGGTTGGTGTGTTAGCACAAACCTTCAGGTAATATTTTCTGTGGTTGCTTTTGTCCTGAAAATGCTCTTTGCTGTTCTTAATTCATTGTTCATTTGGCAAATTATCTGATGGCTCCCCAGAAGACACAGAATAAAATCCTGATCTGTGGTACAGCTGTCCTGGTCCTTATTTCATATATTAGCTTCTGTCACATCAATAAATTGT
This sequence comes from Dasyprocta punctata, assembly GCA_004363535.1. NCBI lineage: Eukaryota > Metazoa > Chordata > Mammalia > Rodentia > Dasyproctidae > Dasyprocta > Dasyprocta punctata. The sequence goes on along the minus strand of RJWM01000873.1, from coordinate 53,623 downwards.
AAGCATTCATGCTGAAGACTACATATTTTCATCCCAGGGTTATTTCATTCCTGTGATTTTCCATCTTTGTTGAGATTTTATCCCTCTTTATTCCCTTAACTATAATTCTTCCCTTAAGAGTAAGGTCAAATGATTATATGTGAGAAGGTGATTTCAAATCTAATTTCAATATCTTAGTACCACAAATATAAAATAAGTAAAATAAAATAAAATAAAATAAAATATTTCTGTGTGTTAGTACCCAGGTACAGCAAAGCACGTAACTATTTTTCTGTTTTAAAAAAGAATGTATTCTGGCAGTTATGACTGAAGCCTATGAAATTTTATTTACCATCACCTGCTCCTAACTCAGTCCATCTAAGGGACTTTCCTTCATTAGCACTAATGCCAGCTTACTTCTGTCCTTGAATCATTGCTTTAATTTACTGCCCTTTTACAAGATTCAGTGGCTGGGAGAATTGTTTTCAGGGAATCAAAGCAAACACCCAAGCTTTTCTGGGTGACAATATTTGATTGTATATGAAATAAATGTCATTATACACCATTGAAATGTGGAGTCAGGGTTTGGGCAGTAACCAAAGCCCTTTTGGGAACCCAGAAGGTTTTTGGAGAGCTTCAGTGCACTGGAGAATTGCAGAATAGTAAAGCTCCTGGAAAGCTCAGGACCATCCAATTGGATCACCTCATTTTACAGGTGAAGAAACTATGACCCTGAGGCCAAACAATTTGCCCAAAGTCATACAGAGAATTTATTGTAGATCCAGAGCTAGAATCTATGTATCCTAATTCCTGGTTTAAGACTTATTTTTTAAAAAATCTGTACTTGTATTACTCCACCTCTTTAATTTTGGACTTTCCTGTAACAGAAAGAAATGAAATAGTAATAGTCATAATAATATTTCTTTGGGAATTTTTCTTCTACATGGTGTTGGGAAAAGAGACATTAAGAATCATGCTGTGTGTATTCTGGTTCAGAATAGAGTACTTTGAGGAAATGAATTTGAGAGAAATGTATTCTGGTCTCCATGACTTGGGCATAAAAAGTATTTTATTGCTAATACAAGGTAAACTTTTTCTCCCTCAAAAAATAAATCAATTGAAAACAAGTTAAAATGATGTGTATGCAGGTGTGTGGCTCCCACAATTAGAAGACTGTGCTTTATTCTTAAGGTAAGGATGCTGTAACTGCATATTATTCCTGGTCAGGCGATGCCTTTAAATCTGACATTTTCAGCTTCCCCTGTGACTCCAGAAGTATCCTAAATCTTTAGTTTGTAGACATTCTGCCAACATTATTTGCCTGCAAATACTGCATTCTACAGTGGTGTTGCCAATGTCTGGGGAAAATAATCTGATTATTATATAATCTGATGTGGAAGCAATGTCTATCATTGTCTTCATGAAATAGAAAATATTTTGTTGCTCTAAGTTATGTGTGCGTCATGAAAACGCAACTCACTCCTTGGCATAACCCTGATGGACTTGTTATATTGAGCTAATTCTAGCAAGTGACTGGTATTAGTCATTTCATCCTGGCCTGTTTATAGTGAATTGTTAGCCAAAATGGTCCTAGCAATTTGGGAGATGGTAAGAGATGAAAGGTGAGCTTTTCTCTAATAAAGCAATAAATCTCATACATTCCTCCATTCCCTCACTCGGTGTCTTTACTGAGACTCTTCAGTGTAGAAGGCTGATAGAAAAATGCAAAAGTCAGGGGCTGGGAAAATAGCTCAGTGGCGTAAGCGCCTGCCTGGCAAGCACAAGGTCCTGAGTTTGATTTCCAGTAACATTTAAAAAAAAAAAAGACTGAATTTTGCTTGGCAAGTACAACATTGTGGAATCGATTCCCTGGTACAAAAAAAAAAAAAAAAAAAAAGCAAAAGTCTATCCACGCTTTTCAAAGTATTCACACAAATAGTACAGCATTGTGTGAAAATGGCATATAAGTAAGCTAAAGAGTCCCAACAGGTTAAAGAGACCAGCTTTGGTTAAGACAATCATCAAGTGTTCATGAAAGAAGCTAAGCTGGTCCTTACACATTCATGGGGTTTTGAAAGGAAAAGATAACAAAGGGATGGGGCAAAAGTAACTGTCATTCCAACAGGGAAAGGAAAAAAACAGAGTTAAGGAAGAAAGTACAGGATATATGCAGTCCAGAAGTGACCCAGTTAACAAACACTTTGTCTGAATTATGGATTTTTAACAGGAAAAGACACACAGATAAAAATTTTAGAAAAACAAGTGACTCAAGATTCTAGAGAGACTGTTTTGTGCCCTTTAGTACCTGGACTCTCTTTGACACACTTGATCCTAAAGGTCTTTGAGTGCACCTGCTTTGGCTTATAGTAGGTGCAATGGGAGATGTCTACCTTGAAGAATTGATAAATTTAAAAAGATGAAGCTAGAGAATGAAATGTCAAGTAGAAAATAAGAGTGATAACCCACATGATAAAGAAAAATGGAATTCTCCAGTTGTCTATGTAGCATATATCCTTTGAATTTGCATAGAGCTCCAACTTCTGAAGATTTTCTCATTAGATGAAAGATCTTTGTACTATGGCTTAAATACAGGATGTATGCTAAGGCAATCTTTGGCTCTAAAATCTGGAATGGAGATTGGTCATGGTGGAGAGTGATCAAAAAACTGGAACTGAAATTCTCCCTTCCAGGGCCATAATGAGGCATTAACATAAAAACTCTTCAATTAACCAGGTCACACAAAATGAGATTTTAAGGATCCAGGAGTTGCACTGCGTGGTATCCGATCACCTTGACTATAATCAGCCTTTCAGTCCAAGACAGATTTCAAGTCAAAATAATAGCACAAGGGTAAATCCCTCATTAGTAATTCCACTTATGCAAAATTCTAATTAGCTCTGCTTGGAAAGATATGTGTCTGATGAAATGATAGAGCAAGGGGAATAAAGAGGCCTTTGCTATTGTGCACATAGCACGATCTTCTCTAAATAGGGTACTCATATAATTTATCATTCAAACCAGGACACTCTTAAAAGTGAAAGAGGGTGCTATTAATAATTATTCCAGGACAATAGGCATAAACTGGGACTGTCCCATGCAACCTCAAATATACAGTCACCCACCCTCCAAGGATAAATGGAAACGATGACTCCTTTCTGTCTTTCATTTCTCAATGGCCTGAGTTATCTTTGGAAAGATGAAATACTAACTGCCCCATATTTGTTTTCTAAAGCTGCCTCTCTAGAAGTTTAGCCTAGGACGTATATTTCTTATTGCAAGAATTGCCCCAAATCATGACTGATAAAAGCTTAAAGAAAAATGACAGAAGAATTTAGTCTTATCCTGGTTCAAAGGGTATTGGCCTGAATTGCTGTTTAGGGGTGAGATCAGACTTCCCAGAACACTGAGAAACTCAGTTCTCTTGTGCTAACAGAGAGCACAGCTGGCAAGACCAGTCTTAGACACCAGAATCTAGAATGGACATTAGCATACAGGACCTTGATTGCTAAGAAGTAATGAGGAGAGGCAGGAACAAGTCATGAATAGAGGGTGTTTTGTGGAGAAACAAGAAAGCTACTTCCAAGGGTTGGAGCAGCAAGATCCACTGCCATTAACAACCCCAGAAATGGAGAAACTTTCTTTCAGAGTTGGCTGCAAATGACAATGCCCTGAAAAAGAGAAATGAGCTTCTGGCCATGAAACATCAACTTTCTGGCTACACTGGGATTCTTGGGAGAGACTTGAGCAGGGTATATCACCATTTCCATGATCTTTTTTAGGCTCTGAGTTAACAAAAAGTGATAGAGGAAAAAAATGCACAAGAAAAGGGGAGACTTATCAGTCAAGAGATTCAAGTCCCAAATCATGCAGATGCAAGTCCCGTAGTTCACCCCGTCAGGCGAGCTGCTGTCCACGACAATTATGAATGTTGAGAAAATACCCATCGAGTGCATTTTGACTTGAGCATCTGCTGGCCGTCTGCTAAACCCTAAAATTATCATTTCCAAGTCTCCTACTCCACTTCCAGGTTTTTGGTCACAGGAATTAGCCTGGAAAAACAGAAGGCCTGTGATGTATGTCAAGTTTGTCACACTGGTGTCTCCTTGCTGTCATAATCTAGTAAGTGTAGGGAGAATTTACTGGAAGAGGCAAACCATACTTATGACCTGATAACCTACTGCTTTCCGCAAAAATAATAATAGCCTTATTTACCAGATAAAAATTAAGGAACACTGAGTGAGATTTCATTGGAGAGCCAAGGACCCCTGTGACTGCAAACTCCTGGGAGGGTACTGGGAAGCCAGAGAAGACCTCAATCTGTAGCCAGAGGTCAGCGAGGGTAAGGCTGGCAGAGATGTCACCCACCCTTCGATTGTGATGATAATTGAATCATTCCAATGCATAATTTTAGTTGAGGTTTTTTTCAAGGTGGAAAATGAATGCAACAGGGAGACTACAGCAACCTTCTTAATGCTTTGAATCAATGATTTATCTTAGGTAGGGAGGAGCTGCATTCTTGCGAGAATATGGCTTTGAGGTGTCCCAGTAAGCACTTTCCCATTTTCTTACTCAGAGCTCTCTATTCACCGTCTTCTTCTGGGTGGCTTCCTGCTGGCCTCAAGCATTTCTCCAATAGGGCTGACACCCACCACACACACATTTATGGGCAGATGTTTGTCACCATCCTGGGACAACACTGATTCAGTTCTGCCTGATTGCAGTATGTTCTATTACATAGAACATTTTTCAGGTCCAAACATCTGCAACTTTAATTCATAGACTAACAACAAATTCCTTTACAGAAATCAAACAAACTCTAGGCTTTAAAAATAAAATTCGAATCTTTTGAATGAAAGCAATTATTTTGGTCTGGAGCTTGGCGTGTGAGTTTTTAACTCCAAGCTTGCTTTTTTATGCATCCTTTTATTCTTTAAATTGAATATAAGTATGTCAATTAAACTTTACACCATTTGGGGTCTTAAGTCCAAGCCTTTTTTAATTTTTATTTTGAGGCAGGGTCTCACTAATTTGCCCAGGCAACTAGTGATCCTCTTTTTTTAGTCTCCCAGAGTGCTGAGATTACAAGAATGTGTTACCAGGCCCAGCTGATAAATGAAGACCCATCATGCTTAACTGGCAGCAGGCAGATTGCCTCCATGACAGAAGTGAAGAAGTGCGGCTTGAGCCTGGCATGGTGGTACAGGCCTAGAACCCAGACACTCTGGGAAGCTGAGGCTGGAGGATCAGCAGTTCAAGCCTTCTATGAGCAAGGACAAGAGCCAGTCTTGAAGGTCCTGGAAATGTACGTTAGTTCTAAGGAACCAGGTTGAAACCCCAGTACTACAGAAAAAGAAAACGTCTTCATTTTAGAAGAGGTAGACAGGGGAGATCCTTATTCAGCTAGCCAGATGCCAAAAAAGAATTTGACATTGAAGAGGTGGGTGAGGTCCCATAGAATCTGCAATGAGACCCTAATTTCTCATAGCTTCTAGAATCCATTCAATTTTTATCCCCATCTTTGTAACTCTCTTATGACCATTTTTTCATTTAACGAATATTCTTTACATCCCAAAATTAAAAATTATAAAAATCGCAATACAAGATAAGAAGAATGTCAAAGAAAGCAGAATCTTTGGAATTTTAAAAACAGTCACCTTAATGTTCCTAAGATCCCCATCATTGTTCTTTTTAAACTCCTTAAACAATTGGTGCAAAATTGAAGCAGAGAAAAATTACAGGCCATTTAGTGGATAATAGGATCAAACTCATGTCATTTTGAGGTACATTATTAAAACTAATGATCTACTTTTCTTTAAAAGCAGTGTCTGTACTTTAATCATATTCCTATAAAAATGCTCATGAACTTCAAAACAATTTTTAAAGACACCTAAGCCTATAAAAGTCAATGACTCATGTGCCAGGACTCATCTAAGGAAGCTGTGGTCACAGCTCCGGAGGCTCTGGATGGAAATAATTGAGGCTTTCATGTCTTTGAGCCACATACAAAGATGCTCTTAGGAAGATCTGAGAACATGGGATCTCTTCCTGTTCCCAGTGGCAAAAGTGGTATTTTAATGCCTCTCCAATAACATAATTACTCATTCAAGATTACACTTTCAGTAACCTCCCAAAAAGCTTTCTTGTCCTGTTGTGTATGTGAACTTTCAGGTTAGGATTCTTTAACCCAGAAGCTTCAGAGTACAACAGTTATCAGCCCACGCAGACTCCTGGCATTTTACCACAGCAATACAGCCGGTGGCACGCATCTTCATCTAAGTGGGCGAGTCATTAAGCTACCAAGAATTTGCACATTTGTTCCTGTCTGGGAGGACCCAGAACTGTTTGATCCATATGGAAATCCACAGAGGCCCGCCTTCCCCCGGGCTGTCACTCAGAGCAAAGTCAGGCTCCTGCCCTCTGCAGGGAGACGGGAGACAGGGCTCCTCTGTTCTCCCAGCAAAGATACCCAGTTCTCCAGAATTCATTTTCTCCTGTGGTTAATAAGCACCAACAAAGCAGGAGGCATCTTATTCAATATTGTTCACACACAATGCCATTGGTACTGATAATGGTTCTTTGAAAGTGGCATTATTATCTCAGTTATTACAGATAAAGATACTGACTCGGAGAGATTTAACTACTAACACTACATCTCAAGGTCCTTAGGGAGAATCTGTCCATGCATCCCTGAATCCAAACTCCAAAACCCTGCCCCTTGGCTTCTGATGTCATCACTTGGATACAAAAACACTACCAGTGAAGCCTTTTTTTTTTTTTAATGACTTAAACTTTTCTTAGTTTGATTCTTGAGTACTGAATTTTCTAGAGATGATTTCTGCCTCTTTTATACACTTTTAATGGACTTGCGAGTAGAAAGTGACCTCTGGGACAGGTGTTGTGGAGAATATGCATCACAATATGGTCTAAAGACCAGAAATAAAAATCAACCCACAGTCTTTGGCCTTCTCAACCGCAACATGGGCAAAAGGCTTGGCACAAATAACTGGAGGTTTTTGGCAACAATTTTTATGCAGTTTATCGAGCACAGACTGTCAGAATTTCATGTGAGGTTACATAAATATTTTCTTCCTCCACCAACATTATTTAAACAAGAGTGCCACCAAAACCTTTACAAATACTAACCAGGAATGCCCAGAAAGCCAAATGCAGCCTCACGAATACATGCAACTGACTCACTGAAATTCAGAAACTTAGCAATTATGGATGTGAAACTGCTGGGACTACTGCACTTGTCAATTTCCTAACACTGAGGTTAGGAGATTTTAAAAACTGGATCCTTCAAAGACTCATTTGTTCTGAAGCAGAGAAAGAGAATGTGAATGTAGAAAACACTCACAACATAAGAGCTGATTTCTGGGCAAGTTGCCAATATGGTCGTTCCCAACTGCCGTTTCTCATCCTTCACATCTAACGCTCAACTTCATTTGACTACAAAGTCTAAAAACTCTCTCATAGAACTTTATTAAATCTGCTGATACATTCTTTAACCTTTTTTAATTTCTTACATTTGATAAATATTTATGTTTATTATTCTGCATAGCTTATGGATACTAAAGACTTTATGCCTCTCAATAACCCTTTATATAAAGCAAATACTACTGTTTATTTTACAAACGAGGGACTGAGTGCCTAGAGAAGTTACATAATTCGCCTCAGCGCGCATCCCAGATGTGGTTGAGCCAGGACATCCACCACTCTGGTCCTCAGTTAGGGTTAGCGATAGAATTGAACTGAAGCTTAGCCCTGAAAGTGTCTTTGCCACTAATTTTTCATCACTGCAACATTCAATCAGGGGAATGGGTTTAATATTTCTGTGTATTATCTTCATGAGTCAATTGTCTTTGTAGTGTTCATCTTAGCTTTTCATGTTTTCCTTATGTTACTCTCCTTAGAATAATTAATATCTCAGTCCACAATAATAATTTATAAGTGATTTTTTTCTGTGACTACTGCTAAAAGGTGGATTATTTTGAAATTTGCATCATCACCCTTTTTCTTGTTTGAATTAATTAGATTTGCAAATATTTCCCTTAAGAATACAAAGATCAGGATATTCAAACTCCTAGACTTTGGTAATAAGTTGCCTGCTTACATCAAAATGAGTGCGTCTGCACACTTGTGTGTTTTTGTGTTTGTGTGTAGGAAAAAATCACATGTTTTGTACTTGTTAATATATGTGTGTGACATATAAATATATATGCATTTTGCTATTATAATATTTAGAATTTAAATTGGAAGTTCCCCCAGTGCCAAGAGTATAAGCTTTTTAAGTTATTCATCAACTCAGATCAGAATCATGAGTCCTGGAAGATGCTACATCTGTAAGAAGCTAGGATGAAGTGTGTCTGATTCAGCAACAGTTTCAGTTTGAGGCAGAAACAGGCATTGCCATTCATTCTGACTCTGTGTCCTGTCTGCTAGTATCTCCTGAAGGTGACACTGATAAAATCTGATGAACAGCAGATGAAATCCCAGGGTTAACAATATGTTTTCCCTTTATTGATTTGTGAACCACCTTGAGTAATTACTCCCCATTTCTAGCATTTGCTGTCTCATTTGTAAAATGATTTGTCTGCTATAAGATATTTATTCCATCTAGAAAACAAGATGTGGAAGTTGCTGAATGTGCACTAGCAGGAGGAAAAAAGGAAAAGCCATACCACAGAGCAGAATATAAGGTAGCAGATGATAGGCACGAGGGGAGAAAATGTGCATCATCTGTTAGAGCCAAATCCTCCTCCTAGACAAGATTGCATTTGCCTCTCTCTCCTTCATGCTATGCCCTTAGCTTGTTGGTGATTTTGAAGCAATCAAAACCACTCATTCAACTAAATAAGGAGGGGAAGAGAGGTTGAAGGTAGGTGATCAGAATGAGAAAAAAAGTATTCCCTATGATGAATGTTATCATTGCATGTATCTAAAATGTACTAACAAAATAAAAATTTAAAAACAAATAGATGGAAAAGAAATATCCATAACAAATCTCATGTCATTTAGGATTAAGTCTCACTGAGGGTAGAAGAGAGCCACACAGAAGTGTCAAAAACAAGACAGGAGTTAATTTCCTGCTTTCCCAAGTGCAGAGGTGGGTCATCAGAGTAGATATGGGGCTCTGTGAGGTCGAGAAGGGCCCTCAGGTCCTGTCTTCCTGCCACATTCTCTCCTGAAGCTGGCTTCCATTTTCCACACTGGAGCTTCAGCTGTCAGCATTGCAGAATAGTCAGGGAAGTAGGTGGTTCAATAGCCTCCCAGAGTCTTCCGGGGAGTTCTATGCATTTGGTGTCCTCTCTGAAATCCTGCACGAAACAAGAACCTTTAGGTGTAAAGGAGGGTAAAATAAGTAGTCTTATCTCTGCACATGAGGACACCAAAGAGGGAGAAGACAACGAATGGAGCAGGGGATCCACTGTCCCTAAGCCAGCCCAGCATGTACTGTTTTTCATCAACTGTGTTGAGTCTGGACTCCAAGCAGGTGTACAGGATCAGGGGTATATGAATAAAAAGCAAATGTGTTCCTAAAAGACCTTTTCTGGTGAATAAGGCTTCTAAAGTATAACAATGATACCTTAATGGGGAGAGTTTGATTTGTCTTGATTCAGCATCAAGAATCAAACCCTCGAATTTAGCTGGGTGTGGTGGCACATGCCTGTAATCCCAGCACTTGGCGGGGGGGGGGGGGCTGAGGTAGAAGGAGCGTTGTGAGTTTGAGGCCAGCTTGGGCTACAATGCGAGCACAAGGCCGCCCTGAACTACACAGTGCCACCCTGTCTCAAAAAACTAGGGCCGGCAGTTTGGCTCAGTGGCTTACATGCCTGCCTGGCAGGCGTGAGGTTGTGAGTTTGATTCCCAGTGCCACAAAAAAAAAAAAAAAAAACCCTCAAACTTGAAGCTAAGTTCATAACATGTGCTGCTGGATGAATGAAAGCAGGCACACTGGGTGGCTCATTACAAATACTTTCAACACGATAGCAAAGGAAATCTGTGCATCATCTGTGTTGATGTTAACCAGTATTATTAGTTTCATAAACAAAAGCACAAGACCACATATGTATCCCCTCAAAAAGAAAACCTTGGTAAAGGAGTTCTTGTGAAGTCTAGAAAACCTAACAAAGTTTGAAGGAGGGTAAGAAACAGATCTCAAACTTTCAGAATTCTTAACAGATACATGAGAGATAAGATGAGCACAAAAAGATAACTGTTCCTTTCTAGGATCTGCATCACCCCAGAAACAGGATCAGTCACTCAGAAGTGAAGAAATAAGAGGCGTACATAAGAACATACAGCAGAGCTAGGAATTATGTTTGAAAAGTGAGTGTCTGGCAGGAAGATTAAGTTACCTGTATTTGACCTTTTTTCTTTCCATATAAAGAATTTGAAATTCCACTTAAAATCAAAATAAGAAAAAGGCTTGAGTTATGTAGCTGACTCACTCAGTAGACGTGTAATAATTGCAACTCACATTTATCTATGACACCGACTTTCTGCCTCCTCCACCCCTTCCAAGCGTCTGAGTTTCCCATTGTCTGAGAGAATTCCTTGTCAGGGTTCTTATGCAGACATCCTAAGCACTGGCTGTAATCACTGTCTTATAAAATCAAGTGCTACATGACAAGAAGCCAAAACAGACTGGGCAGATCAGGAAATCTGAAGTCTGGGCCTGGCTCTGCACTGATGGTCTATGGGGTATTTATAAAGTTACAGCTTTATTGAGCCTCAGTACTGAAAGATATAGTGAAAATCACCGAACTTTGGGAGGAGTTGCAAAAGCCTTATATCCAGGCACCATGCAGATTGCAAGAAGTCATAAAGCAGGGCAGATATACAAATTAGGTGGAAGATCTTGGGTACTGTGAACAACTACACTGCAGGTCCTTTGTAGCCACAGGGTTAAGGAAGTCAGATCTGATTTCCACCCTCCCCAAAGGGAATAATTTAATCAAATAGTAATGTTAAAATCCTTGATTTTTAAACTAGCCTCTTTAAAACATTTAAAAAAAATGTGCCCAAATCAAAATCTACCTGCTAATGAATTCAGCCCTCTGAAGACACATGTTCAATCTTTGAGAAATATAATATTACTTTACTTCTAAAATTCAATGTGCATGAGAGAAACCTTCATCAAAAATCAGCTATGCAAAACCTTCCACATATCATTTTTAAACAACAAGAGCAGGCTCATTGCTCTGGGTTAAACCAGATGAGACAGGATCATGGGTGATCATACTCTTCTTAATGGCACTGTGGGAAGCTGCACCAGCTTGCTGTGGCTCTGCTGATCAGGCCCCTGGATTCAGGCCCCATTGAATGCTCAGTGCAGTAGGGTGGGGAGGGTGTTCCTCTACCCTTTGGTGCAGGCTTTAAGGTCACTTTCAGGTCTCGGTACAGAGCTGGGGGCTACAGTGCTGGCCAAACTTTCATCTTCCCATGATACAATTTTATAAATATTCTACCCAATTTTATAAATATTCTACCCAAACTTACTGAATATTAACAGAGAAAAAATAAAGGTTTAATACAGGATAAATAAAAAACACATTTTTCCAAATACTTTAAATCTTTAGTGCAGAGAGTTCCATGTGGTCACACTATCCTTGCTGGAATCTCAGAAGCTTACTAGATCGCTGAGCCTCTGTAAAGTGAGGCATTGCCAGGCTGATGGCTAGTGAGATCCTGTGCTCCCCTGCAGTGGCTTCTTTTGGTGTCTATGCATGTGTGTGTCTACTTATGAGTGTGTATGTGTGTGTGTGTAAGGTATCTGTTTCTGTCATAAAAGGTGACTATGTGTGAGAGTCTTCCAGCTCCCCTGATGGAGCCAGTCCTGAGCATCCAGTTGTCTCTGAGATTGCTATTTCCTTCTTAGAATTAATAGAAACACATCTCTGAAGACACATGTAGCATTGCTCTCTGAGGAGTTTGTTAAGGCTTTATATAGTTAGTTCCAGAATTGCTGTGAGGCCTGTAAAAGGACACCAGCCTGTATGAAACCATGGGAACTGACCAGCCTCACCTGCATAACTCGGCTTCTGTGGGCACCCCCAACCGATTGACCTCTAAGTATTTTTGGATTTACATGGAGGCAGTAAACAAACAGGACAAAATGTATATTCCCAAGGCTGAAAGCAAATGGGTGGGCAAGGCTTGCAGACGCTGGAGCTCTTCCTGGTGGGACACTAAGCAGCCCAAGAACGTACTTTCTACATGGAAGAAAAAAGAGTGAGAGAAAAAGACAAGAAGACCTGGTAGGGGAGGCATTTAATCCCATAGTTAAGCCTGTGCCCAAGACCAAGGTGCACTCACTTTGCACAACACGCAGCGTATGTTCACATTTTTGTCCTAACGTCATCAGGTTTGAACCTGGCTAGAGTACAACTTTCTTCATAAAACCTCCACTGCACTCTCAACTCTTCCATCACTGTCCTCCATGAGTATCACTCAGAAGACAGACCAACCTCAATGTAACAGAAATGTTCTCTAAGCAGAAAAAGGAGGAAAATGTTTTATTTTAAAAATTAAAACTGTAAGCTATAAAAATGCATTTTGACTACGTTTTAAAAGCATATGAAACATAAACCAATCTTTGCTTGGAGCCTCGAACTTGTCATTATGAAGATCAGTTATCACAAGTTGTGGCAGAAAAGTGTACATGGGGCCTTGGAAAATTTTGAAGATATTTGATCTTAGATTATGTGGGCTGAATTTCTATTCCCTATTTAATTTCTGGCCTAGCATCTTCTCTGTTTTCCAGTGCTCCTTACTGTCAGGGTGCATACTAACCCTTCTACTGCTCCTAATTGGCTAGTTTGTGTTGAGAATTTAAAAATCAATAATTCAAGCTTTTTAGATGTTTATTTAAAACATCAACAAGTTATTTCTGAACTTGTATCTGAGAAGCTTTCTAATGAACTACCAGCACAGGTGTCAGCACCTAACATTTGAGCAGTTTATTTTGACTAGTCAGATGCCCCTAAAGCACCATTAATGGAAAAGCAAAATTGTCATATGGCTCAGTTCCAATAGATTGTAACAGATGTAAAAGAAAAATCACATCAGGCAACTCAGACAAGACGGACTTTATTCATTGCAATAGGAGAAAAAGATGGAAGCCACTCTGAACACTGGGGGCCAGTAAAGCTTTATAAAGCCAAATGGTGAGGTAAAGGAGTAGATGGAAAATCACTAAGATAATCTTGGATATTCTCATGGTGGGGAACAGTTAATAAACTAGCTTAGCAGGATTACTGCTAAAACTGACCCTGGCAGCCGAAGTATAAGGCCAAGTCCAGACAGAGCTTACAGGAGCCCAATTAGTGTTAGTCAAGAAGAGCATCTTTGTCAAAAGGGAGAAGTCACCTGAGGCTCTAGCCCAACTTATTGGGAACAGGATCATACAAGTAGGGCTCAATTCATATGTTAGGATTAGTGTTTATATCTACAAATGGGATTGTGCTTTGAAAAGGTCATTAAACTTGAAAGATAGCTCTTATGTAGTTCAAGAAGAAGACTAATACAAACGAAAATCAGAATTTTTTCGTCAGATCCAGAAATCACTAGGGATAATCCAGAAATGCTGTTAATTTGTTGCTTTTTAGGACAATGGAGAAGCACTCTTCTTGTTTATCTAGGGGCTTGCAACAAATAATTTAGGCCCTATTTTCAAGCCTGCTAAGTGTGGGCTACTTAAACTGTCAAGTGTCCTCCAATTATGGTAAATATCCCTTTGAATATTCAGCTGTGAAAACAAGGATGGCTCTCAGTTCCACTGCAGAACGGAAAATTGCTTCGTTCACTTGTTTATAAACAGCAATTGTAGTTTATAAATGCATGACTTATTTTCTTCAAACTAACTCTGATATTATCTTCAAAATGAAAATATATTTTGTTAGGAAAGATGTTTACAAAGAACCCCACTTGTAATTTGGTGCATAATTTTACTTATATGATATATGAGTTCAACTTAAACACAGCAAATTTGAGTGTCTCTGCAGTCCTTAAAAATAGCTAAATGGAAAGCTTGCATGTTTTATAGCCCTCATAAAACATGTTCTTCAGTCCTGATACTGAAAGAAAAGAGAGAAAGAGATTCAGAGAGATCTTAGGTAAAGCTCATGGTAACTCATTCATTATCATGTGATATTTAAATTAATGTTTATCATTGTGGACTTTTAAATGAAATAAGGTCATTAAACCTCTGGTTTCAGATTAAACTCTATTTGAGACAATCTATACAAATATTTTCTCACTCAAATGTACCATTCAAATGCAAACATATTTCCTAAAATACAACTAATAAAAGTATTTTCTAAATATAACTAATGATACAGATGTTAATTTCATAACGATAACTGAAAAAATTTCAGTAGCTTATTTTAGGGATTATTTCAGAATCTACACAAATTCTGAAAGTATATAAACTCATATTTCATTTCCAAAAATTGCTATGCAACCTTTTAAAACACTTGACCCATCTTAATTTGCTGAATACACAATGTCAAATAATTGCAACAGTGCTTTTCAAAGCTAGTGGCATTAAGCATTGGCCCTCTTAAAAAGCTATGATTCTAAAATTTATTTTAAAAAAGCTATGGTTCTTTTTTTTTAAATTGGCATGTAATAATTACACACATTTTGGGGGTAGAGTGTGATTATTTAATACATGAATACAATGTATAATGATCAAATCAGAGTAATTAGCATTTCCATCTCCTTAAATATTTATCATTCTTTTGTACTTGGAAACTAGAAACTCTTTTTCCTCTTCTAGTTCTTTATAAAATATGTACTAAGTTGTTACAAACTGTAGTTACTCTACTGTACTATAGAACACTAAGTATCTCATTCCTCCTAACTGTATTTTAGTACCTGTTATCTGATCTCTCTATTACCCCTTCTTTCTCTCCTTCCTAGGTTCTGCTGATCACAATTCTACACTCTATAATTTTACAATCAACTTTGTATCTTATATGTGTTAGTGAGAACAAAAGGTATTTGTCTTTTTGTGCCTAGTTTATTTCACTTAGCATAATATTTTTGTTCCATCCATGTTGCTGCAAATGGCTGACTGTAGTCCTTGTATAGATTAATAATATTCTACTGTGTCAACATATCCTATTTCCTTATTTCCTTTTTTCATTCACCCACTGCTGAGTACTTCTGTTGATTCCATATGTTGGCTATTGTGTCTAGTGCCTCAGTAAACATTGGAGAGCAGGTATCTCTTTGATAATACTGATCTCATTGCCTTTTAATATAAACCCACAAGTAGGATAGTTGGATAGTATGGTAGCTCTATTTTCTTTTATTTTTTCTCTCTTTTTAATTTTTTTTTTGAAGAAACTCCATACATTCTCCCATAGTGGATATACTTGTTTACATTATCACCAACAGCACATGAGAGTTCTGCTTTCTCCATAGACTTGCCAGCATTTATTGTGTCCTGGTATAATAAGCATTCTGAAATAGTTAGAAATAATGGAACCTTATTAATAGACCACATCTCTTTGTATTTCTACTGTTCAGATGCTTTTGTGAGAAACAACAATGAAACAAAAGCATGGGATTGGAATAAATGCTTGGAAACTGAGTATAGAGGAGACTGTTTCTTGTATAACATTTGAAACTAATCCCAGTCGAAAGAGCCCTGGATTGTAGCCAAATGGTCAGGTACCACCATTAACCCGTCCACCCTGAGGTGCAGAGCTGCGTCCAGGTGAGCAGGCCTCTTGAACTTCAGTGAAACAGAAGGTGTTTTTCCGGTTCATCTCCAACGTTCACTTATTTCTCCTAAGTTAAGTGTGAACGCAAATATGCTATTTTCCCTGGACTGGAAAATGTTCCCACACATTAGCCTCATTGTCTGTTTCTACAGCCTTCTTCATGACCAAACACAAAGTTAGCGCACAATCCCCACTAGATGTGCTTTTTGAATCATCTGGAAATGATCATGGAGGTTTTATATTAACTGTTATGCAAAGCCTTAAATATTAAGGAAAGATCTAGGGCAATAAGCAAAGGAGCCAGGGGAAATAACCAAAATTAAAGACGTTGAAGTTGGAAGTTAGCAATGACCTAAGCTTTTTTTCTTCTTTCTTAATTATGACTCCACTCCTTCCTGTGGGAAAAGACAAATTCTTAATACAAGAAGTTCCAGTAACTCCAGTGATCTTAGTGACAAAATACAGAGGATCCTTCCACTTTGCCTCTGGTCAAGGTGTACATGTGATCAACTTTGAATTTCCTGAACTTTCTTCCTTTGGGCTTTGTGGTCTTCCAAATGTGATCTATTGTCTTTATTTTATGTCTCTGCTGCCCTCTCATTCTAAGCAATTTGGCCCACACAATTCAGCTGGGCATAGAATTACCCTTGACAATACTTTAGAAGGCAGTTTAGAATGTAAGTAATGTGATGTGATAGAGAGGAAATGTCATGGGGTAGAAAGAAGGCAGGCTTCTGAGTCAGCCAAATTTGAGTTTCAACTTCTGCTCTTGCTCTTTGCTGACTGTGATCTTTGAAAAGTTACTTAACCTTTCCAGTCTTTGGCTTCGTATCACCAAGAGAGAGATAATAGTACATATCTAGCAAGTCATTGAGATGATTAAATAAGATGATGAGTATAAAATATGTATCACATAGCATGCACTGAATGAATGGTGACTCTATTTATCAACTAATTGAAATGTCATTAGTAAAATGCAGTTCTCTGAACCATGAAATCTCCTAAAAAGGAAGACCTGGTAGCATTGTATAGCCCCATAATGGCGAATGTTTTAGGGACCAAGTGCCTAAACTGTAATGCAAAACCCACTTATTTATCACAAAGTGCCAACACTGCAATTAAACCTGAATGCTTCACTGGTGGGATGATTCTGGAATGACTTGGCTCGCTGGGACAACTTGGCTTGTGCGTCAACAGAGAGGGCTCTGCGTGTCTGCTGTGGCACACATGCCGTAGTTTGGTATAGGCCAATACTCATTGCCGGTGGGAATATAAAATTGTGCAGTCACATTGGAAAACAGTTTGAAAGTTTCCTACAAAACCGTACATAATCTTACCATATTACTCAGGAATCAATCTCCTTGGTATTGACCAAAACGAATTTAAAGCTTATGTCTGTGCAAAAACTTGAACATGAATGTTTACAGCAACTTTATTCCTATTGCCGAACTTGAAAGCAACCAAAATGTTCTTCAATGGGTGAATGAATAAGTAAATTGTGTTACATGGAGGCAATACAACATTATTGAGTACTAAAAAGAAACGAACTATCAAGCCACTAAAAGATAAGGAGGTAACTTAAATGTACATCCCTAAGTTAAGGACAGTCTGGAAAGGCTACTTATTAATTCTAAATGTACACATTCCAGAAAGGTAAAACTATGGAATGAGTAAAAACCTCAGGGATTTTCAGGAGTTGGGAAAGAAGGTTGTATAGGAGAAACATGATTTGGGAGGCAATAAGTGTATTTTATGAGATACTGTAATCGTTGAGAGCATCTGTTAAACTCATGGAAATGTACAACAAAAAGTAAGCCAAAGTGTAAATTTAGTTAATAATAAAACCTCAATATTGTTTCCTTATTCATAACAAATGTACTACATTGACACATAATGTGAATAATTAAGAAAAATATGTAACAGAGGAGAGGGCGTATGGGGACTCCCTGTAATTGCTGCTCAATTTTTCTGTAAACCTAAAACTGCTCTAATAATAGTCCATTCATTCAAAACATACTTTAATTAAATGCTATAATAATTTATTAAACAAATGCATCAAATAATTAAATAGTATAAGTAATCACATACATACTGTAGGAACTTAAATTCAGCTTCACTCTAGAATGTACAACCTGTATCTGAGTTTGCTTGTTTGTTTGTTTGCTTGCTTGATTTGTTTGATTTGTTTTTTGGTACCAGGGATGGAGCTCACAACCTTGCGCCTGCCAGGCAGGTGCTTAGGTCACTGAGTTAAATTCCTGGCCCTATTTTTTTGAAACAGGGTCTCACTATGCAGGTTAGGCCAGCCTTGAACTCACTTTGTAGTCCAGGCTGGTTTCAAACTCACAACGATCCCCCTGCCTCAGCCTCCCAAATGCTGGGATTAAAGGCTTGCACCACCACACCCAGTTCTGCTTCTGAGTTTTAAACTAGTGAACCATAGTTGTTCTAGCTGGCAGTGTGAAATCCAGTGGTCTATCAAGCCCTGGTCAAGAGCTTTTCATTAGGTCTTTACTGTGCAACATATGAGTTGATATGACTAGCTTCTAGTCCCTTCAAGTTCAATTCAGAGTGTTTAGTCTGCTATTCTGTGAATTTCCTAAGAATAAAACCTTTGTAACTGTTTTTGTTTCATTCATCTTAATATAATTCTTAGCATGAAATAAATTCTCAATAAATGTTTATTGAATCAAGAGTAGACAGCACCAATGCTTGTTAACACATCTTCAATAGTTCACCTATGGCTTCTGCAGAAAATGAGTGGTACTTTGCATGTGTTCTCAAGAGAACAAGGTGCAAAAGCTGAGAGAATATGGAGCTCCTGTCCTGCTTCCTTCTCTCTGCAGGCTGTAATTGGTGACAGAGGCAGGAGATATTCTAAGCAGGGGCCCCTACTCTCAGAATCCACAAAGGAGTGAGTTGGACACATTAGGAAACAGCAGTGATACAGTCCTAGTGTAGAGTCAAGTAGTTGTGATGAGCAACTGCAGATCCGGTGTAGGATCTGAAAGTGGGACTATAGCTACACAGGTTTTAGAGACTAATGGTGCATGTTTCAACTTTCTTGTTACATAGTATCTATTTAGCAGGTTTTAGGAATTCATACTAAAGTGCAACAGCCAGCCTCTGGGCTCCGCTCCAGGATTCCTTCAGAGAAGAGAAACCTTTTCACTACTACCTTTTGAATCTGTAGGCCTGCACATATTTGAGTTTTGGCCTGTGGGCTTTTTGTTTGTTTGTTTGTTTTTGTTTTTGCTTTTGTTTTGTTCTTGTTGTTTTGTTTTGTTCCTCTTAATTGTGTGTAACACCAACTGTTAAATGTTTCTCTTTAGCAGAGTTACAGGGGATCTTGTATTCTGTCTGTGTGTCTGGAATTTGCCTTTCTTCTGCTCCTAGACAGGATGGGAATTTGATAAGCAGATATACCCTGGGGCGAGCTAGTAAAGATGGCCATTATCATTTATTAAGCAGGTGTTGAATGAATTGGTCTTTTTATCATAATGTAGATTTACAGTGCAATAGGCAATCCATTTTTCAATTTGGTGTACCGCTGCTGATAAGTTAACAGATGTCGATTGATTTTTTTCCCTCTAGTCCCCTGTTTACACCTGACAGGCTGTACTTTATAGCTGAACAGTTATTTGAAGTTATAAACATTATAATTAGCAATTTTTTAATTAGCCTGACAATTAACAGGAGATTTGCAAAGCTGCTAATTTGACATGTCATACTCTCTGTAGTGTTTATGTTAACCACAACTTGAGTGAATTCAATTGAACAGAACCACAGTGTCTGGAAAAAAAGCAGTCTCTAAAGGACTTTTCCTCCCCACTTGACTAACACCATGGCACTTTTGACAGAGAAGTGGAACCTCAGTGAGATTCGCAGGGTGACAATACTGACAGCTGAACTGGAAACAATAGATGGCCCACAAAGAGATTAGCTCAAGGTACACAACACAAAAGCAGTTCCCATTAATTATATCTGAGGCTGATACTTGAAAGTCTTGATAATCTATGTACGGTAGGTTTGTGCTCTATTAGGGTTCAAAGACAGGACAGGATGCTGACTGGGGACAAAGCAACTCTTTAGACCTCTTGGACAAGGAGACTTAAAAGGATGTGGTCACTCAGTGAGGGTCATCACAACTAGCTTTGACTTTTCAGCTAGGAGTTATTTTAGGATGATTATGTCCTGCATTGAAAATGATGGAACGAGACAGGTATTCAGAAGAGAAACACACAAACAGAAATACAGATTGCACCTCTAGATTTCCAAGGAAGTCCCCAATTTTCTCTTGTTCTGTCCATGTTTTCCTATCAAAAGATACTCTCATTCTGGCTATCTGACTCTGGAATTCTAAAGCATTAAGCCAAGTTTCTAGGGCATATTGTGTTTAAATCCTTCCTCACTGTCTGAATTCTGTTCCTTGGTAACAGCTTCCAGTGAAGGAGATGTCACATTCTGCTGGACCCTCAAGAGATTTATAAAAAGGAAATGTTCAGTAATTTGTATTTTCCAAGGTGAGATGGATTGTGGGGCTTATTATCTCCACAGTCTGTCCAAGGCCAAGAGAGTAGGAAGAAATTACTTGAAAATTTTTAATATGAAGAAAAGAAAGTGTTCCTTCTTTGGTGCTTCTAAAAAGAAGGAAATATTTTAGGTAGGAGAATATGGGATTTTCACATTCTGTAAGTTCTTCTTTGCTTTCTTTTCCCAAGACTGAATCTTACTTCCAATTTGCAATGAACAAGCCATTAATTAAAATTTGCAGTTCTACTAGAAACAACTCATTGAAGTTGAGATGTGCCATTGAGCTTTGATTAATAACTTTTTGCTGCTTTCAATTTTTTTGTTTTGAAAATCTAGATCTGAAGAAATTTGCCACCTGGAGATACTGAATCTGAAAACCTCCTTTTGAACTTTTCACAAGCCTGACTGCTTCGAAGGTGTGTGTTACTAAAGAATATAACATTGAGGAATTTGCCATCACTGAATTAAAAAAATTCTAAACTTCATAGGAACCTTTGTTTTAAAAAAAGATTGGACAGCACTGCTTTAGGAAAAAGTAGTTTCTGTTTTTTTCTCCCTAAAACATGTTACTCTTTAATAAGTTTGCTTTATCTTTCTCTGGCCTATCTAAATGCCTCCATTTCATTTCATGGAAAAAAACAGTCCACAGCATTCTCTGAACAACAGAATAGCTGAGCCTTGGGATTAACTTTGCAAATAATTTTATATAAAAGTACATTCCTTGTAAATGTATTAATTATGGTTATTACAATTAACTTGAAATAAGTGAGCAAACTGGCCTAAAGAAATCTGTTTTTAGTACAGAGGGAAATTTTATGTACATCCTACCTACTGAATAACCATATCTCAAGTCTTAACCTGCAGCGAAGAACCCAGTGTTAAGAATAAAGTACTTTATGCAACAAAGAAGGCATCATTCACTAAGTCTTGTACTTTCCTATAGTGGAACGTAAGGTTTATATAATTCACTTCCCTTTCCTCTCCCTGCTCACACACTCCAACCAGTATGAAAGTCAAATAATCTAACATTTTACATCTTCAAAAAACACAATAAGACATAAAAAGAAATATGCCTTATCTTTTGGGTTAGAGAAAATGGCATAAGGAAAAAGCAAAATTAGACATGAAACCAGGGAAGCTGGAAGATGACAATGAATAGAGATAGAGGCTGAAAATCCCAGGGTTTTAGGTCATCTGGGACCCTCAGATAAGCATGAACTGTTCTGAACAGTTTATTAATCCAATAGGAATTATTTCACAGTTACTTTCTAGGGTATTAATTAATACCCATATGGGCAATTTTGTGCCTCTAAAAAGGTTAAATTATTATGTACTTTCTATTTTAAAAAGCAGGGGTATTATAAAGTAATCCCAGAAATAAGTTAATGAAAATGCTTATAAATATATACAGACTTTGTACATAAATAGGTTCAGTTCACATGATCTGAAAGATTAAATTTGAGCATTATTTTACTGCCATAAAGTTAGGTACACCTATGTTCTATGTAACGCTTCACACACAAGACTCAAAGCTTACTTCAAAACAGATTTTACTGAAAGCTACTAATTTACAAGCTCATTCGTAATATAAATACAAATAATGCATCCTTTTCCTTCCTTCAGGAGTTACTTTGAGACCTGCAGTGCTAACTCAGAGCAGAAAAGATGTTTAAAACAGTCAAAATCTTGCCAGTCTCAGTGCTGCTAAGTTCAAAGGGACAACAGCCACAAATTTCCTGCTGAAAGTGGCCATGCCCATGAGGACTTCTTTTTTAAATAAAACAGCATTCTCCAACTTTGATTTTTTTTTTAATTCCACTTTTTCTAAGGTGGCTTTCCATCTCTTTTGCAGAATTGGTCAAAATGCTGAACTTTGACCTAGAAACTAGAATGTTTGAAAATACAAAAGACTTCAGTGCTTTTTGGCTGTGATGGTGAAACACACAGGACAGTTTTAGAGTAGTTCTGTTAGGAGAAACGATTAATCAATAGCAAATTAGTTATAATTAGGTATGCATCACAGAGGTGTTTGCAGCATACTGATTGAGACTATTTATTTCCAATGGACCCAATGAGCCTTATAGAAAACTCAGCCCAGAAAGGAGGTATCTGGAGACCAGCCTAGAAACCTGCTCTTCTCTACTTTCAACCTTCCCAGTCCCCTTAAATTCCTAGTTTTCCTAGAAACACCCTTTTTCCATAGCACTGTTCCTTGCATTAATTTAAACAATAGCCCCAAGCTATAGGGCAATGAATGGTAAGAGTGGCCGGCAGATTCAGGTGGATATGACTGCTGAACTCTCTGGGGTGTACCCCAGAAAAACCCCAAGAAAAAAGTAAAGCAATGCTCCACATACCTTTATTTGAAGTATTCATGCAACCCAAAACTCTCTCTGTCCTCTATAAGTCTCCTCTAAGGATATGAATCCTTGTACCAAAAATTAAAGATTCCTTCTAGTCTCTATCATCATCCCTGATATGTCCAACTCCATCTTGAATTTATCACCACATTGTAATCAAACACAGATAGTAAAGAAAACCGAAACACAAACATTTCAGCTCTCATGGATTTGTCCACACCTTAACACAACCTTAGTTGGCACATTAAGTCTGTTCCAGTTGCTACAACAAAGTGACATTGGCTGGGTGGCTTGTGAACAAGAATTATTTCTCACAGTCTGAAAGTTGGAAGTCTGAGCTTGGGGAGCCACCTCAAATTCTGCAGAAGGTCCTCTCTATATTTCAGGTGGCAAATATTCTTGTTTTTGCACGGTAGAAAAAGAATCGAGGACTTCTCTAGGGTCTGTATTAAGAGCACTAATCCTGTTTCAATGTGACTTAGTCACCTCCTCAAAACCCCACCTCCTGACACTGCTACCTAGGGGGTTAGAATTTCCATTTGATAACTTGGAAGGGTACCCACACTCAGTTCATAGCTGATGGCATGGAGCCGGAAATGATAGCAGGTAGGTAAGAGGCTGCTACACAATTTTACAGGAGACACTGATGATTGAGATTGTGGGAATGGGGTACATGGAGTTACAGTTTTGTGACAGTCTGAGGCAGAACTAGGCTTTCCTGGTGCATTGAGTATGGAGCATGAAGGAGAAAGAACAGTCAAAAATAACCCATAGTTTCTCAATAAAACAAAGTTGAGGAGGGAGGAGCATGGATTGAAACAGAGAAACTGGTGTGCAACATGCTTTGGTGAGTTGTAGAGTGATTTGAAAAATGGACACCAAGGTGAATTTAAATATGCAAGCATTTCATTTGAGAAAATATCTGTTAGAAATTATGAATTCATTACTGGGGATAGCTGGGAGGATGGTCAGACAGGATGCCAATGTACTCCCACTACACTGGAATAGAGGGAGAGAGAGAAAGAAGAGGAACTCCTGATCACCATGCAGTTCAGGGTCTGAAAGGTCTCTAGGATCAAGCCAGCCTCAGCATCCCTGCTGTACATCAATATACCATTGGAAGTCACCCAAGAGAAGCATGACCCTGAACGTGGAGTGATGCCCACTAGAGTAGTCACTGCACCCCTGAGTGATTTAAGTCCTTGCTAGGAAAACTACGTGACATGTATGGCAAGGGCCATTTCAGAAGTAATGTGGTCAGATGTAAACCTGAAGAGACTGAGCCTGAGAGCTGCACTATAGGTGTCCAGGATGATGTTGATTAACTTTTGTGTGGGTTGGCTCATTCTTCCCCATTGCCAGTGGATTTAATATGGCTAATCTGAGCTAAGGCATCAGCAGTGAAACCTATAGTAGTTAATTGTAATTGTCAACCTGATTGGCATGAAAGACACTTTGGAGTAAAGCATACTTCCTGTGTGTCTGTGTGGGTCATGGGGTGTGATTTTTATAGACTATGTATGTTCACGGAGTCCTTCCTTTTGACTCCACCCATGCCATTAGCTTCCTGGATGTCATGAGTTGAGCAGCTTACTTCCACTACACACTTCTGCCATAATATCCCTGCATTGAAGCCAGCTTACCATGGACTCAACCTTCTGAAACTATGAGCAAAAATAAATCTTTCCTCTTTTAAATTGCAGGTGTAACTTTTTCCCAGTAATGGAAAGGTGACTAATACAGCAGTGAAGACTGAGGACAAAAGGACACAGGCAAGGAGAGATACAGATACCAGGAAGCACTATCAGATTCAAAAGGAACTGGGGGCCTTGTTGGCTACAGATCCAGACATGTGTCATTTCCAAGGAACTAATCCTTCCGTGATGCCCACCTACTGTGCTTGCCATTATTTCATGCTCAGACTGTTATTCTTCCTGGAGACTTGGAGAGTTCTGACTATGGGCCTTGGGGCTTATTTCCTCTTTGTCCACTTTGAGCCCAGAGGGGACACTAAACAGTAGTCCCTTGTTGTTGACCAAAAACCATACATATTAAAAAAAAAAACCTATTTAGGGTGGTTTTAAAGGAAAATACAATCAATTCTTTACAATAAATTTGATTTACCATTCACTGAGGTTCTATTATGTCCACAACATTAGGCCTAATCCTGAATTCAGGGAAATATTGGAGAAGATGAAATCAAGCTTGCTGAAAACAACTAAACATAGATCTCAGTATCCTGCAGACACAAGGTCAGGTGAAGATAACTGATTGAGATTAGTGTGACTCTTGTTCCTAGGCTTCTCTTTATGGCCAGTCCTATACTTGCTGTACCCAACTTGGCCCCTTCATACCCACTTCCCTTTCGCCAACACACTTTGCTCAAGCTGCTGGTCAGTGATGACTCCTTCTGCATCTCAGAAACCAGCTGAGTAGGTTGTCTTTCCTGGTATATCTCCAAGTCCTTCATGAAAAAGTAGCTTCTTTAGCTGTTGACTATGACACCAGGGCCAGGCAAGACCAGGTCACCAAACTCCCTCCTCTTGTGTCTGTGTGTCCCCAGCCAGATGACTTCTCCAATGTTCCTTATGGACACATCACTTCTGGAGGAAGACAATACTACTAGTGGCCTTGTATTCTCTGGCTGTGATAAGCTAGCCCTTCACACCACACAGGGTGCTCTAAAGTAGCATTTCTATGCATCTGTAATAGAGTGACTGAGAAAGGGATCATCATCTTTGGTCATGGGTGAGGGCAGAGCCTATGTCATCTGAGATTGAGCAGAATTTTATGCATGATATAGATCTTGAAAAATAGACCAATCATTCAGCCAAGAAGAGAAAATCCTGTGCAAAAATCCTAAATTATCACTATTGATTGATTAATTGACTTGTTTGTTTGAATAATCCAATATTAGGACTGCAGGGGCAGATAGGAGTGGTATTACTTTGAAAATACATGGTCTTCAACAAAAAATAGAATCCAAATTTTGGGCTAAATCTCTAGTAGAGAGACAAAAAAGGCTAATAAATACCTTTTGTTGGTGACATTGTTCTGTGCTATCAAAGGCAGCCTCATGATACGTACTTTTGTTTCAAGATAATTGACAAGGTCAAAACAAAATCAAGAAACATCCAATAGCAAAAGAAACAAATGCATAAGAGAAAGCAATAAATAACAATCCTATCAAGCAATTTCTAGCTTGATCCTTTTACCTAAAGGGCCCATTTCTGTGAAAGACAGCAACAATTTAGTATACAGATTAGCTATTTTATATTGGCCATAAGGAAGCTTTTTATTACCCTCTGAGAGTAGATGAAGGGGGCTGTCCAATGATAGCAGCATGGATGGCCCTCAGGTTTCTCCCAGAGTGAGCAGAGATGGCCTGAGAGTCACACTGAATGAATGGTGAGGGAATTTGACAGGGCTGGTCACTGTTTAGATCTCTAGAGAGCCCAGCACACAAGCATTTCACAAGCTGGTGTCCAGTTAGAGTTAGTGCCCTCATGGAAAACTCAGCTCCAGCAGCCCATCTGAGCCATTGTACAAACACACAGATGGCAGTCATTGCCACATATCATGGGGTTGTATTTCTCAAGGGCAGAGCTGAGACTGTGGGGACAACATGTGGCACTGTCCAGCACAAGTTGACAGAGGACAGAATCCACTGATTTTCATACTGTGACCTCCCGAAACCCAAAAGATACCAGATAGCCATCCAGAACTCACCAGGATCATCAGTGATCATCATCATAAAGAGGAATACACAGTCTCCACAGTCTGTGAAGAATGTAGGGGATTGCTACCAGAGTTGGTAGGACCAGTTTCTTTGTTTTTAAAACCACTTTATTTACTTTACATATGTATATATATATTTTTTTTTTCTCAAGGGCTGACATTTTTTGGCTCCTGGGGATTTGTCTTACTTTTCTTGATGGTAAGACAAAACACCCAAAGTTAAAGTAGGAAAGATTTATTTCTGCTCACAGTTTATAGAGGTTTCAGTTCATAATCCGCTGACTGCAAGGCAGGGTGGAATGACTGCGTGGCATCACAGGATGTGTGGGGACAATTTAGATACAAGCCATAACAGGATTGAGCCCAGGACCCTCACGCTGATCTGACCCTTGTCCCTTTTATACTTTTGATTTTAAGTAAGTTCAAATTGCCCAGGCTGGGCTTATACTTGAAATATTTCTGCCTCAGCCTTCCAGAATGCTGGAATTACAGGCATGTGCCACCAAGCCCAGCTAAGATCAGTTTTTCAACTGATCTTTACCTCACATGGCATGGAGTCCATAAGTGATTGAAAGACAAGATAAGAACAGGGAGCAATCTGTTGCCAGTTAGGTTCCCACTGTGAACCCACTCATGTTTACATGAGAAATCCCCATTGCCACAGGTCCACATTCCTGCATGGCCCACTGTCTTGAGAGAAGCAAAGAACACACCATCAGCAGGTCCAGGCAGCCCCTGTTCCTCTCTAGATTAATGTGCACCTGGGCCCACAAAGCTGGAGAGTAAGTTCCCCACGGTGCTGTTTAGCATCTTGATTCATTATCTATAAAATGTGTCCCTTATGTGGCAATAATTATAAATGACAAACAATGTTTGTCTAAAATTCCTGTATGTAGTGAGAAATGCATTTAGCTAATGAGGGACTGACATGTGGAATGCACAAGATGATTCTGGGAGCATTGGCATCAGGAGAAGCAGCTTCATAGAAGAGAGCAGCAGATGGGGCACAGCTGATGGCAGAATGACCCTGGCAGTCAGCCGGAGGAATGTGTCGCCATCCCTCACCCACCCTCATGTCACCCGTCTCATTGCTCATGCAGCACTGGGAGGACTGAAGAACTGCATGAAGGTGGCCTGCCAGAGTCTAGGCATCCCCACCAGGCTCACTGAGAGCAAGCCTTGGACACCGTGTACTTAAAGGACTAGGATAGAGAGGTCGTCAGACTAAACTGCTTGTTTAAGCACAGGAGGGCTCTAATGGAGCCATCAGACATCATTTATTGGCTAATAGTTCAATTAGGCCTATCTGAATGCCTCTGTGCTGAGAACTATCCTGGCTCTGATATTGGCAGGGAGGTAATTTGTCATTCTGCGGCCAGTGACTGATGTGCCCCTACTTCCAAAACCACTATGGAACAGCACTGTCCATCTGTCTCTTGAGGGTCTGGCTGAATATCCAAAGCATTTTTGTGATTCCCCCTGGTGCTGAAGGAGAAACAACACAAAACTTTTCAAAATCCTTGAGTCAGTTTTCACAAGGAGAAAGAGTTTCTGAAATTCAGGCAGATGCTACCCTGCTGACCAGTCCTGACCTAGTGAAGGACTGTCTCCCCCAGACACCTATCACATAGATGAAGTAATTGTCCTTAGCTGTGGAAGTTTGTTCCATGGCTAAGAATCTTGGGGCACATACAGTTTTTCCAATACATCAATTAAATATCAGGCCTTGCTATATACCCTATAGACTACTGGAGTGCCTAGATAGAGAATTAAAATTTCACAGCATGGAAGAACTTGCTGATGGTCAGGGTGAGCCATGTGCTTAGTCTAAGCTTTCAAGGGACAGATTAAATTAAACATTTTATGAACTAATAGCTAAGATAACTGATTCAGTTAGATCACTATCTGACACTTTTATATGAGGAGCGTCTATAAACTCCACAAAAATCAAACCTGAAGCAAAGCTACATTTTTATGTTGTTGACTTTTTAAAATCTGTGTTTCAAATCTGCCTACTCAACTTTCTTTATGAGGCTTCCCCTCTGGTTCTTCTACTTCTTTTTGTGGCTTTCTCTTCTATCATGGCCCCCAAAAGATTAGCTTGTCAAATATCTGATCAAAATGTTTTTACCATCTCATAATGTGGATGCTGATTTAACCAAAACATCAAGAAGTTCCAATGCAAGCCCAGCATTTTCTTCATCTTTAAATGACATAGACTGAGGTTGAGTAACTTCTAGGGACAGTGA
This sequence comes from Dasyprocta punctata, assembly GCA_004363535.1. Taxonomy (NCBI): domain Eukaryota; kingdom Metazoa; phylum Chordata; class Mammalia; order Rodentia; family Dasyproctidae; genus Dasyprocta; species Dasyprocta punctata. The sequence continues at coordinate 25,030 of RJWM01000873.1, read as the reverse complement.
TAGCTTTAAATATATACATGCACATATATATTGTAAAACCCAAGTCTAGGAACAAGCACCATGTGCAGTCTGCCACCAGACTGGAGCAGGCAGACCCCAGCCTCTCCCCCTGAGTCAGTGCCATCTGTGGGCTAGGGGTAGAAGGAACAAGGCCACACCAGTAAGCAAGCCCAGTCTGGGAACAAGTGCCATGCACAGGCCACCAGACTGGAACAGACAGACCCCAGCCCCTTCCGGCGTGTGAGCTGACAAATAAGAAGTACCAATCCCACTCCCCTTGCCATAAGCGAACAGCTTATCCGGAGAAGCACAGGAAAAACTGTGATGATAGCTATGGTGGTTAAATGCAATCAGATGCCTGTGGTACTTTGGTGTTTCACTAATATTGCAGGTCTAGGGCCAGTGGTCTGATCATAGGTTCAGAGGATAGTGATAGTGTGACATCAAGGGGGGAATCTCCTTCTGAGGGTTGCAGCCATCGTTGATTTCCTATGGTCTTGTTTTGAAAGTCCTATATCATTTCCATTGTTTTGTTGGGTTGGGTTTTATTCTCTTTTGTTTTGTTTGATTATGTCAAACCCAACGGCAGGAGCAACTGTTTCAAAGATAGCAAGATATATTATGGTAGCAATTTTGGATTTACTATTGGCTTGCTTTGAAGTCCTTTATTGCATTCATTGTTTTGTTTTTATTGTTTCTATTCTATTCTGTTCTGTTTGGTTTTTACTATGTCCAAAGTTATCTGCAGCTATTTTTAAGACAACAAAAGGCATTATGGTAACTATCATTGATTTCATAATGTTTTGAAGTCCTGTATCTCTAACACTGGTGTGTTTTGATTGGATTTATTCTGTTTTATTCTCTTTAAAATAAAAATTAAAAATAGGAATATATATACATATATATATATATATATATATATAGTAAATCTCCCTCTTCATAGAGTTGCCATTTAACATTAAATATTTCCTGTGCTTCAAAAGGGTTTGACAACAGTCATGAATATGAAAAATTCTATAGAAACCATTACAACATTTACAGTTGCTACCTCTGTGGGAAGAAACACCAATTTAATTGTTAATATCAGACATTGTAAAGAACCTCAGAAAGAGTGTGTAACCTCATTTATAATTAGCACAGAATGGGATGAGCAGCCTAGTACAATGACAGAAGCAGGGTTTCCAAACTGCTCCATATTTGTAGACTTATCCCCCTTTAAGAAATCAGAAACCACATGATTTCAGACATTTTCTTAGGTGTTTTGGGGAATAATCAGGTGTAGATCACAGTTTTGAGAACTTTAGAAGATGAGAGCCTCCTTTTCTGCCTAAATATATACTATTACATGGATGATACTTCAGAAATCTAGAAAACCAGTGGCTCAGTGAGGCAATAGATAAAAGAGGAGCTGGCCTCCGAGGTGTCAAGTCACAAGACCTGCCCTGACCCAGCCTAGATGATTCAAGGAACAATTCCATCAAACCAGCACATCCTTTCCAGTATGTCTAGCAGTCTGTACTAGATTACAGAATTATTTATTGCATTGTAAACAAATTAGAATTCTTCTTCTGTGCATAAGTATTTGAGTCACTTGTATATTTCATATAAACTGAAAAGAAAACGGTGTGAGTAAATACAAGTTAGCTGTGGAAACAAGCATCATGAAACAGTAGAAAGGAAAAATTATTGTAGGTTATAATGATCATTAAAAAATAAATATAGCTAAAATTTGGGGAAAACATAGAGGAAAACAGGAAAGCCTGTTCTATGTGAAATCTGGGACTATCCATTGCTGAGTATAGTATGTTAAGAATCACATTAGCCTTTGAAAATTCTGTTAATGATGCCAATTTGTGGCATGATCTTCTATCAAATACACTACTGATGACATTTTAAAGGACACAAGAAAAATATTTCTTTCTCCGACTTTTATTCCATGTAATCAAATTAAGGTAATCCAAGCAAATATAAATTTAAGGGTTTAAGTGAGTGTGGTTAAGTTTAAATCTAAGAATGGAGCCTGTGTTTTAGTAGCTGTGTACCGTGAGTAATTTATTTGGCATTTAAAACTTCATCCAAGCATCTACTTTTTCAGGATTTCTGTACTAAGTACTGTATCCTTAGTAAAGTGATCAACTGCGACCACTTGCTAGCAGTCTCTTACTACCCAAGTTGTCTTAACCTGCCAAGTTTCAGTTTCCTCTGTAAAACCAGAGGATCACAGTAGTGCTGATCTTATGGCAGTGGTTCCTGCATTATGGCCTCATACACAGAAGATGCTTTTTAGTTAGCCTAAAAAATGCTCAAAAAGTAGTCATGATTTCTGCTATAACAATATTGGTATCATAATTACTAGGTTTTGTTAATCAATATGAATACAGATTTAGTTTCTGAATTTGGATTAAAATAAAAAGGTAATTCAAATAGGACAGAGGTTGATACAGTGAAACATGTTCAAGAAAGGGCCAAAATCTCTCAGTTGAATAGCCATATGGACTAATTCTTAAGCACACATTTATTTTCTAAATGTTTGCATCTTGGGAGGATACAGGGATGATTCAAGCATAATGCACTTGTAAGACTAGAAATAGTGTGGGAAAACCCTTAACAGATATGTTCTAGAAAAGTATACTTTTTAACTGTTCAAGCCATTACTAGCCTATCTTCAGACCAGTGTGATTTAATTCAGTTTATGAAAAGTCCTGGGGTTGCTTGGGAGAAAGGTTGAAAATAAAACTTGCTATACTTCCTGCCCTGGGTCTATAACTTCAAGTTAAAGAACATTGCTTTGTGCCTGGCTATGTGTGAAAGGGTTAGAAATAAATCTACTTTGAAGAGAATGTTACTGAAGATGATGAATTATTTTAGGAAGCAAAGGACAGAGTCTAGGGTAGATACAGTATAAACTTCATATAATAATCTTCAGAAGCTCAAAAGTCCAGAGAAATGTTACACTTTGTTTAAAAAAAGCAAAAGTTTTAAAAACTGCAAAAATGTACTTTCAGTTTCCTAAGCTTTCCAGTAACATTTCTATGTGTCCTCAAACACCAATCTTGTTGAATTTCTCTAATTTACTCTGCTCAGAAAAGACATGTTCGGACTATTTAGAATTTCTTACACCAATTTAATGGTACTTATAGGTAATGTAGATCTTCCAATTTCTGATGTATCTAAATAAATAAAAGTACATGTAATATAAAATCACACACACATATACATGCTGCATTTTTATTTTTCATGTGGGCGTCAATGGCACAAAAGGCCATAGATAAGAGAAAAAAATGACTTATTGCATGTATTTTCCATAATGTTTCTACAAAGAACTATAAAAAACTTTTTTTCTTTCTAATGCTCCTTTAAAAGGTATTAAAGTAAAAGTCCTCAAACCATTTATCTTGGCTAGGGTATCTGCAGTTATTTGTCCTTTTAAATTATGTCTCAAAACAACATGAAACTATAATAAATACATTCGCAGTGAGAGTGGCACTCATAAAGTACTAATATTAACAATGGCAGGTATTTTTCTGCTCTAGATTTCATCGCCCCCCCAAAGTGTACAAACTTCCCATTTCTTCATCAGCTTCCCTCACTAACTACTGCCTTATTTCTAAAATCAAGGCAAATGCACTGCTTGGTAGTGAAAAGTAGAGACCATGGCTGAATACATACAAGGATGTGTGTACTCTCACTAATTGAAGGCTGGGGATATACAGTTATTGCACCTTGATATATCCCTAGAGTCTTTAATGAGTTTATTAGTACTTCAAAAAATATATCACAATGCAAAATGCATCTGCTTACAAAAATTAAAACAGATTAAAAGAGAGGTGGGCATTGGCTAGAAGATCTCATACTAGTCTAGAGAATCTAGAAATAGCAAAGACTACCACAAATTAGCATTTGTGTAAACCAACTGAATTCTAAGAATCAAATAATATCTCCCATGCCCTGGACTCCAGAGCACCACTTCCATGGTTACGAGATGATTTGTGTTTTTCTACTGTTGGGCTCAACATAATGGTTTTATGTGATCACATTGGTATTATTCTGGTTTTACCATGCAGTCAAACTAAGCAACTCCACCTTAAGGCTCAGAAGTAAGCACTTTTCTTAATAGTCACTAATATCCAATAATAATTAGGAGTTTTTCTTTAAACAATTTTTTTTATCATTTAGTAAGACAAATGTTTGTTATTTATAGAATCAAAAAATGCACATAACATGTGCAGGATCTCCTGGAAAAAGGGATATTGAGATATATACAGTCTGGCCATGAAGGGGGAACTGACACTGCACCATCGTGCTGTGTTTACTGAAACTCAAGACACAAAGGTCACAGAACGGAAACTGACACCTTAGGATGGGTTCCTAGGATCCATTCTTTTTAGAACATTTAAGTCATGTGAATAAACCCAGATACATTCTAATGAAAATCTCTTAAGAACTTTCAGCTTCTCTTGACTGGCCCGTATTTAAAGTCAGCATAGATACCATGTCCTCTAGGAGCCTGACTTGATCACTTTCCTCATCACTGAAGCATAATACCTGACACCCACAACGTAATGGTAGAGAAGTTCATTTTGGCTCACACTTTAGTAGTCTCAGTTCTTTCATGATCTTCTGGCTCAAAGGCAAGATGGCACATCACAGGGGCATGGTAAAGAAATATCTCCTCATGTCATGACAGCTGGGAAGCAGATAGAGATGGGAACAGCTGGGTGGGAGATGAAGCTTCCAGGCCATGCCCCTAGGGACCCATCTTTCTTGACCAGTCCTGCTTCCTAACAGCAAGTCAGCTATAAACTCCCATAATACAATCACCTTTCAAAAGTCCCATCTTTGGGCACATGAGAATATGGGGGGAGGATCTAGATAATAAACTATAGCACAGCTCTTCCCAGATCACCTGCTTAAGGCTGGGTGACTTGGTCATGTGAATACATGAAATATTACCTATTTCTCATAGTTGTCCTTATTTGTCAATGTCTGCCTGCTTCCTCTGCTGGATGTTGATCCCCAAAGAAGCAAGAATGGAGTGTGTCCCAGGAGTGTCTGCCTGAATTTATGATTAAGTCCTGATGGATAAATAATTTTGAGGGAAAATGTGTTCCAAGTACAAATTAAGAACCTGATCATTGGGATGTGGGTATGAAAGTCAATGATATGGAGCCAGGGAGGAGGAGGGGTTGGACATCACTGAACTACTATGGCAATGAAGCAGACAGAATCAGATGCAGATCTAGAAAGAGCTGAGTTAGAAGTGATAGAGAATCTCAGCTGTTTCTAGAATTGGGTAGAAGTATGCATTTATAAATTGTTTAACATTTGGCTTGGTGTGACTGAGAATAGCCTTAGATTGGGTGAGAAAGCTGTTACAGTCTGACTTAATTTTTATCTTCTTGCTAATTTCAAGAACTCAAATTTAAGATCTTCTCTGGGAAATGATTATGTTTGTGTGTCCTACCACACACCAGTTGATGGCACTGATCGGGGTGATAGGAATTCCATGAGCTGTGTATAGCTCCAGGATCTATTGCCTGTATGTATCTTACTTGAGCTCATCTAATCCAGCAATAAGAACTTACTGGTATCCTATTTGTTTTTCTTTTTCTTATCTGAGACTTTATAACCAGTTCTATAACAAGGTTTAGGTAAGCAGTGTACCAATCTATCACTGAGCCAGTCTATCATTACTAACTCAGTTTTAGCATCTCAAATTCTCAGTCTTCACTCCTGTGTCACACCTTGCTCCTATGATGGGAAAGTGTTCTTTAGTCACCTTCACTTGTCCCAGTACCTGCATTACCTCCTGACTTTGCTCTCTGGGTCAAATTTCCACATGTTAGGATTTTTGCCAAGTACCCTGTTTCCTTTACATTCAGGAACCACAAGAAAATCTTATTCAGCCAGATACTGACATCTTACATTTTTCCTAAATTCTTTTTCCTGTGTGTTTACATAGATATCACACACACTTTTGAAAATACCTGTGAAAATTACCATCACAAAGTCACACTTGAAAGCCCGAGGCATTGTCATTTGAGAAATCTCATGCCAGAAATTTTAACATTAATAAACAAAGTCAAAACCCAAACCTCAAAAAAGAGAGTTTGATGCCAACACAATCTATCAATCGATCAGAAGTGTCATTTAAAAGGCTTCATATCCTTTTCAAAAGTATGAGTCACATCATCAGCAGGGAAGTCTACAGGGCATCTCTAGGAAAGGCAGGAAAAACTGTACACACACCACCGTCACCACTGATGGTCCACTTCATGCTGATACCTGACAAGACAAGGCAAAGCTCATGCAACAGCAGTTGAAAAAAAGCCTACACATTTCTGTCTATGATAACCTGTGTCACCCTCAGTGTGCTTGTGCTTTTGTTCTTTTTTTTTTAAGGGAAAGCTTAACCATCCTCCACTCCTTTGTCCTCCTTCTCTCTGCACCCCCAACCCAGCCTTGATAGCAAAGTGAGGTGATAGATGTAGGCAGCTAAAAATAGTTTGTTTTGCATGTAACATACAAGCAAGTGAATAATTTTCTTCTGTAAGCAAGATGCCTGGGGACAGGGAGAGCTTGGTGGCAGTGGCAGCTCGGGGACGGTGATGGAGTGCTGCTTCGAGTGCAGTAAATCAGTAATGGCATCGCTTGGCACACTCATGAATGTGGCTGCAGCCTGGAGGAAGAAAATACCAAACCCCTGGAGAAATACTTCCTGCATTTAAAAATTATACTTGAGCTGTTTGTGGTTGACACAGAGAATTTGATCATTTATCCTCAGCCCTTGTAAATGGCATAATGAATGCCCCATCTCCCTACATTAGTGTTGCCACTCCTGCCTTTGAGATAACCTGGAGTCTTTATTTATCCTGAGCGAGGGAATCCTGGAGATGGCTAAGTAGCTGTGAACAGCTCAATAACAAAGCCCTTTGTAATGAAGGGAGAAGTGGAGAGGGCAGGAGACAAATCACTATCACTAGTTCTACATTATGATCAGTACTGATCTGACCTAGCATCTGATTTTTGAGGAAAGTTTGCCAGCAACCAGCCAAATTGACCGGGCACCATGTCACTGTCACTCCCAAAGTTCCAAATCACTTTCAGAATTGGGTTTAGAGACCTGGGATTGGGTTTCTGCAGAGATGACAAATTAGCAAGAACATCTCTTTTCAGTAAAAATCAGCTAATGTTGGGATCAAATGAAAAGAGTGGAAGTGTCAAGTACTGAGCATCCCTTCATAGACAGAAGGATGTGATGAGCTCTCTGTGGTCCTGATTCTAGTCCCTGCTGTGCTGTGCAGGAGTCTTTCTTGTCCTCCAAGATCATGGGGGTTCCTGCCTCAAACTTGTGCAGCTACTTTTTGCACCATTGGGAAACTGAAGTAACTGTTTGTTTGCCTGTTTGTAGGAATTAAATAATGAGGTAATCCTAGCTTCCTATTGTAAGTCACTTTCCAGGTGAATCTAACCTCAGAATAAAAAGCAGTTTTTCAGTTAGGGAGAATTTAGCCTACAAAGTCAGACATTGATCGTATCTAGCACAAGAATGGGTGTGAAGGAAAAGACAATCATTATCTTTTAATCTCTGGATGTTCAAGCTTATCAGTGCAAAGGTTTTATATTAAAAACTCTGCAAGAAAGAAATTTCATTATTCTACTTAAAGTCATTAATGTTCTGTAGGTAAGAATTTAATTTCACTCATCTTTTTCTGTACTTTAGAGCATGTTCTATTTTGTGAGGTAGCATGTTAGATAATACTGACAAGGTAGAGTATGTCAGTTCAAAATTCTAGTATGCTGTTTATCAACTCTATGGCCTTCAGACATCTGTACCTCAGTTTCCATCTGTGTAAGTAAAGAAGAGTTCATCTATCCTAGTTAATTAGGAGAATGACATAAAATAACACGCAGCCCCTCAGCACTGAGCTTGCACACAACAGGGAATTACTTAATGCTGATATTATTGTTAAGTAAAGACGGAAGGCCAAGCAGAACGAAGATACTCTATTTGTAGAGGCATTAGTACTGTTCACCTGCCTGTTAGACTGGTAAAATATACCTGCCATTCCCAGTCAAGAGATTAAGTGTATGCGTATAAGCATGAATGTGGGTGCAGTGTGTGTAGATTGTGTGTTTTTGTGAGTATGTAGGGATGTGCATTTGTTTATGTGTATATTCTTGAGCTGATTAGAAATTTTTAAGGTGCTGCATTAAATTTTACCTATTAATAGTAAGCCAACTTCAGAAGCTACTTTTTCATTGTGCTTTTGCTCATTTTATCTATCCCATATCAGTATGGTAGTATTATGCTCATTGAATAGCCATATGGTATAATATATGATTTAAGAAATAAAAATTTGAAGTACTCAACTATAATAAATAAATACTTAAATAAATTTGCCAAAATATTCAAGTCATCACTTTTAGCCACTGACAATTTTGACCAATATTTAACTCATCCATCCCAGGCATGGCAAATAGAAACAGAAACTATGTGGAGGAAATATATCCTTTCTCAGGGGCAAGCCCACAGGTTTCAAGAAAATTTAAAGTTAAAAGATGTGGGCTATTCATTCAGCAAGGAAATCTTGAGCATCTACTTTGTGTCAAGCAATGCTTCAAGTGTTTTATACACCATGTAGACAAAAGTGATGGATTTTTGCATGATACAATACCAAAATCTGATTTTCATTTCTGAGCATCTTGGCCAAATACTTAAAAAGATGTCATTCCTGACACAAATGTGGAGTGAGACTTTTGTCTGAAAAAACTAAGCAATTCCAAATTTATTTGTTCTGAAATGAAATGTAAATTATTTGTAGCTGGAGTACATTTTAAAAAGAGATTTATAAATAATCTTAGCAGACCAGTGTGGGAAAGCAGAATTATTAATTAGCATGACACAGATTTATGAGGGGTCAGGCTTTCTGGCTGGACTTCCACAGAGAAGATGAGGAAAACATATCTTCCCAAATTCTAAAAGATACTAGCATTTACTATTCCTTTAATAGTAGGTGACTTCTTTAGCTTAACACTCCAAAAACTTCTATGTTCTAGAAGCAAACATGCTTTTTCACTCAAAAAATATACTGTGGTTCAAACAATAGTATATGTAGGTTTTAGGCTGTTCACATCATTTGTTTCTGTAAAATTGTAACAAGCAACAAAACTCAATCATATTAAGTTAGCAAATTGCACATCAAAGTATGAACAAACCTATTTCATACTGTTGGTTTGATGGAAGTTTATTGACTTTTATAACTCTTTTGAAGATATTTCATTCTTTGCCAATGCTGCATTAGATTTAAGTGCCCTAAGATTTTTTATTGAATAGTTTAATATTAGATGCTAAATAATATAAGTTCTAACACTGATAACCCATGGCTTTCATATTAATTGCAAACATTTTTTCTTGGAATATAAATTATGATTCATTGCATTTTTATCTAACTTTGTCTTTTCATTAGAGTCAATCTTATCCTTAAGCAATTTTAAGTATTAATGAGAACAGAAGCAATTATATTTTTTTTACCTGAAAGTCAAACATTTCCTGAATTGATAGTATACAGTTGCTGTAGCCAAGAATAAATTGTGATATTTTGCTGTTTGCAATGGAAGAATACAAGGGAGCTTTGGCCTTGTCACTATGAGTTATACTCACCGTATTGTCTCATTTGGAAATTTTTTCTATCCTTTACTAAATATTACTAAAATTCAGTATCCACTACTAGTCTTCTTTTGAAAAGCTGTTTTCTCACTAACATATTTTGTAGCTAACAGAGAAAGGCAGAGAATATTCTTTCACAGGATCTCCTATAAAATATTTTAATAAATATCTCTATATGCCTACACATACACATTTACACATGTACATCATATAGCACACTGTCATATAATTATCTCAGAAAAATAATGGGACTTGCTTTAGTTTGGTCAGTGATCTGTAATATCCCTGGGATGTTTGACTCAACTTTGGCATTTAGTTTGGAGCATCCATGTTTTTCTTTTTTATCATTTTCTTTCCTAACTGTATTTTCCTATATTTCAAGTCAAATATAAATAGGCCACTTGAGCCCCTTTAACTGTGAAAAACCACACTTGTTTTTAACCTTTCCTGAGAAGTAGAATTGCTTTTTGCTCATTTATCACTTTTCACTCACGTTCTCTTAAACATCACTAGTTATTATCACACTGAAAAAGAGAATAATATTCTATTAATCCCACTTCAACTTGTCCACACTAAAGAACTGAACATTTATAAAGAGAGAGCTTAAACTTAACTCCTCTCTAAGGAGTAAGACTCTGATCGGCAAGTCTAAATGACACTGTTAAACTGTTATAAGGGTACAATCTCTAGCAAATTGCCTAAGGAAAAAAAAAGAAGTTTCTCTGGGGAGAAACAGGAAACATGTATAGGAGATAGTGAGTTCCTCCACACTGAAAGTGTTTAAATGTAGATGACCTGTCTCTTGGCCAACAACATCTGAGAACTTTGTACAGTGGCATTAAACCATACTTCAGACCTTTCCCATATGGACCCCCCAGTAGATCTGAAGTTAACTCTGAAGCAGCCACACTGAGGTCAACTCTGTCTGTTACAAGGCAATGTGTGATTTTTGAGGCTCAGTCTAAGTCACCCCGGCCCACAGCGTTCTATAATAACAAGGCAGTGGCAGAAACCAGAAATGGTATCTAGAGGTTTTTTTTTTTTTTTTTTTTTTTTTTTGCGGGGGGGGTGTTGTAGAACAATTCTTAGAGGTCCAGAGTAGTATTAGAGAATGAAAAGAAGAGAAAACTCTCACAAAACTGATAGCATTTCTTGAGACTTTCCTGATCAATGTTTTTGTGGCACTGTACTGTGGATTGAACCTAGAGTCTTCCCACTCAGAGATACACCCCCAGACCACTTTGATTTTTTATTTTGAGACAAGGCCTTATTAAGCTGCTGAGGGTAGGTTCAAATTTGCAGTCCTCCTGACTCAGAGTCTAGAATCTCAGAGTTCTGGATTACAGGTGTGTGTCGCACACCTGATTCTTAACACCTGGGACACCCAGCTGGGAAATGAGCAAGCTCTGAGCCAGGCTACTAAGACAACATGCGGAGCCCAGCAGCCATGCTCAGAGATGGGATTTGAAAGAAAGAAGCTGAGCGCCCTTGTAAAAATTTTGCTGATACCAGATGCATGTTTTATAGTTTTACTACTCCAGCTGCAAGAAGAGTGATAATTCTGATAGTCCCCACTGAGATATCCAATAAAATTGTTCCTTCCTCTTTGGCAAACTATGTGACCAGGGGCAATTCAGCTATGTTCTATCTGCTGTGTGTGTGTGCGTGTGTGTGTATGTGTGTGTGTGTGTGTGTGTGTGTGTGTGTGTGAGAGAGAAAGAGAGAGAGAGAGAGAGAGAGAGAGAGAGAGAGGGAAATTTCCTTCAAGGTAAGTGCATGAATTAGAAGTATGTGAGCACCTGGAACACCATATTAAGCAAATAGAAAATGAATAATGAATGACAGCTTTTCCTTCTCCCCTGGATTACTCTGCATCTGATTACATGGTCTTGTAAATAACCCAGTAGAATTGGCAGTTATAGAAGTCACTACTTTTTAGTTGTGTGACCTTAGACAAAATATTTATTCCTAACTTTCCATCTGCTTACCAAAAAATGATGGTACTTAAAATGGTAGAGCTGTTATAAGAAACTATCTGATGTACATAAGACACAAAGAAAAATATTTGGTTTGTAGTTAGCATTCAATAAATGCTAATTTGGAATATATATTCTTTGCTGCAATTGGCCTTCAAAAAAAAAACACTAATGAAAGTGAAACAATAGACTGATGCTTTATAAGGTCTCAATTGAGTAAAACTGTTTAAGAAAGCATGCCTTTAGCTACATTCATTATCGCTTTTATAAATGCCATTTTTATATTAATGATAAAAGATTTATTTGACATCAAGTTACTCAAATATATGTACTTTTAGCATTTAAATTAACTTCTTGTCCCAAATGCTAGATGGAGAAATATGTCATCTTTTTTTTCAAACAATCAAGGCTCATTGTTAATTCAAAAGTTAATGATATTTTCAGACTACTTCCATATACTGGAGTGTAATATCTACATCTGTCCTCCATCTCTCCTAGCATGATTAAAAGTTGCTTCATTTATACTGGGTGTTGAATTTGACAGGGTAATTCAAGAACTATAATAGCAACTAATGAGAGTTGGAAATGCAGCTTTTCATTGTTGTAAAGTTTCCTCCAGGTTGAAAAGCAGCCCAGGACATTTTCTCCCCACCACCCAAAACCCCTGTTGACCCCAAATGTATATCTAAAGACTGAGAATGAAAACAATTCCACTAAGCCAGGCATGGTGGCCTACGCCTTTAATCCCAGCACTCCGGAGGCAGAGGTAGGCGGAGTGTTGTGAGTTCGAGGCTGTATTGGGCTACAATGCAAGCACAAAGCGGGCCTGCGCGGCATAGTGCGATCCTCCCTCAAAAACCTAGGGCTGGGAGTTTGGCTCAGTGGCTTAAATGCCTGTCTGGCAGGTGTGAGGTTGTGAGTTCAATTCCCAGTGCTGCAAAAACAACAAAAACAAAACAAGAAAACAATTCCACTCCTCTATGATCTTACACCAAATATTTGCTAGAGTTTTCTCCAAGGTGGTCAAACAAATTTGTCACTTTAATTTATAATTTTCCACCTGGCACCCTTGATGCAAATTTTAGAGAAAGAGAAAAGGAGGCATCATGGAATACTCCAGAGCAGCAGAAGCTTCATGTGGCTTGTGGTCACTCTGTCATGCTAACTTAGGGAGGAGGAGGCACATTATTTAGAACAATTATTGATTCATTGTCGTATGAGAATATATTTAAGAGTGCCATCAATTTTAAATTATATATATTTTTTCTAAGATAAGAAGTAAATTTTATTAAGAGTACTACTAATAACAAAAAGTTAAAATGTGTGCTCTTTGTTTTGCCATCAGTTCTGTTGAACATTTTAGTGTCCAGAAACAAATGAGTTATTTTGCTTAAAATGATTTGAAAATTTCAACACTGTAAGCTCTAAGTTGAGAGTAATTATTTAAGAAAAAAATGATCACCACTTATAAGAGAAAATCAGATTTGCTTTTTAGAATATCCTGGGCTTCATTAGACGTGTTTTTCACCTGTAATCAAGATTTAGGGAGCACTATGCGATTATAGCTCTAATCAAGGAAGAATGCCACAATAAAATGCCACTCTTTCCTGCTCTGAACTTGGCAAGGCATTTGATACAAAGAATTTGTAGAAACAGGATTTACATCATCATTGGCAGAAAAATAAACTACCAAGTATCTGATATGATCTATAACAGGGACACTTGTGAGGGAAGATACTCCAGTATTTTAAAATAAAATGATTTATTATAGCAGTACTCCTGTTCTGCTTTGTGTGCCTACATCTGTTGAATTATGGACAGTTCTCTCCCAGATTTTAAACAGTCACCTTTTAAAAATGAAAGAATACTCAAGATATGATTTCTTCAGATAACAAAGATAATTCTATTCACGTGGTAGTGGCAGGAGGTTAAACCTATGGCCATCACACTGAGCTACATCTACAGTCCATATATAGTATTTTTAAAATTTTCAGACGTAATCTCACTAAATTGCTAAATTGCCTTTGTAGGCTCAAACTTGCAAATCATTCTGTCTCTGCCTCCCAGAATTCTGGAATTATAGGCATGTGACACCAGGCCCTGTGAGAAAGACCCCTCTTTAAACTTCAAAGGTTAAACAAAAGTAATTTAAAATTGTTGACTGGAAAATTTTAACTGAATATATTCATATTGAAAAGTTCAAACATTATATCTTTAAAGTCTTCTTGCTGACATCATCGTTTACATTAATTGTAGTACTAACTGAAATGCCTTTTTTGAATATTTGTGTCTGCCAAACTACCTCATGGCAGATAGGCATGGTTTATTCGCATCTCAGTCTGTCTTTCACAGGTTTTCCTTCCAAACTTATTGTCTGTCCCTCTGCTTCCTGCTTTTACTTGCTTCCATGCTTTTGATGACTTTTGTCTCACTATGTGTTCTAGAAAGGCAGGACCCATATAAAGCTCTGCTTCAAGAAGGAACAAGAAAAACCCCAGCGTCAACCTGGAGGAAAGCGCATTGGGGTCCACACGTGGACTTTGTAACAGCAGTTTTTCAGTCTACACCGTAGCCTTGATTTATGTCTTTTATACTTTGGGTTTGTGTACAGCAGTTTCGATAATTCCATTTGCTAGAGAAGAGACCTCAGTGTAAGTAGAGGTCTTTGCTTGCAACCCTACCAGTAATTCAGGGATTAAAAAGAGAGAGGAGTACAGAGAGAAGCCAAAGCCTGTTTGTAGGGAAAATAAAAAGTACTACAATCATTCAATGTGATATGAAAATAGATGAAAAGTGACAAAAAGATGATTTTTAAATCTATGAGAGAAACATGGCAACTGATTGTCTCTCCAGAGAGGGAAGGCAAGGGACACAGAAGTGGTAGGGAAACTTCAGTCTAATGTAAAAATGTCCAGAGGGATTGCTGTTCGGTGGGGGCGGCTGCTACTGCCAACAAATTATGGAGACCATTTCCCTGGAGAGTATCACAAAACAATAGGCAGAGTCACACTTCCCTGCCAAATTTCCTTAGCATTCTTCAAATAATTGGATTCCAAAAACTCTTTATTGAATAAATTAATATCAAAACATATCACCCATAGAAGTGCTTTAAGTAAGGGATAGAGATAATTGTTCTCAAGAAAACCTATTAAAATCATGTGCATGTTTAAACCTTAACACTCATGATTGATATAAGCAAAAGTTATTAACATAGACAAGATAATTTAAAACTGTAAAAATGTCATAAACTCTTTGAGTATATATTACAATCTTTTCAATTTCATGACTATACTTATTTTAGTCAACATGTGTTGTGTCTTAGAGAAATGTACAAGTTTATACTAGCTTTCAAGGGTTTAAATGGAATTTTGCATCTATAAATACAGATTGGTTTGCTTCACTACATCCAACTATGACAGGGAATTGACTAGAATAAGAATAGATCAGAAAAATTACAAAGTGTTGTTTTAGAAAGTAACTACTGGTTTTATGAAAATCTTATTAGAGCTAAAGTTGGGTTACTAATGAATAGTTGCACATTTATATTACTTTCGATTAACTAATACTGGTTGTTCTGATAATGAGTAGAATTCAATTAAAGTATTTTTATTGTACATACATATATTTCTTTAAAGAGTATCTACTGGAAAGATTACATGAATATTATATTGCTTCTAAAGCACTAAAAATAATTGGAAATATTGTAATAAACATAAATTAGGTGCAAAAATGTTGCTGAGTATATGGCAACACTAGGCAGATTCATTTGCAAACATACAGTACAAAGAGGATTTACAAACTAAGAATTTCAGAAGAAAGCAAGCACTTACTGGGGAGAAAGGGTTAGACAGACAAAAAATGTTTTTTTAGTGTAGGATTAGCTAGCTTTAAGTTGTCTGAACTCAGATGGTAAATGAGGAAAGGTATATGTGGTGGTAGGGAGGGGATCATTTTCTCAAAGGCACAGCATTGAGATTGACCAGGAAAAGATCGCTCTAGTCCTGTGCTTGCACTGGGCACACAGAAGTTTTCAGAAAGGTGACATTAGCTGGGCGTGGTGGTGCACGCCTTTAATCCCAGCACTCGGGAGGCTGAGGTAGGAGGAGCATTGTGAGTTCGAGGCCGGCTTGGGCTACAACATGAGCGCAAGGCCGGTCTGAGCTACATAGTGCGACCCTGCCTCAAAAAACTAGGGCCGGGAGTTTGGCTCAGCGGCTTAAGCTCCTGTCTGGCGGGCGCGAGGTTGTGAGTTTGATACCCGATGCCACAAAAAACAAAAAAAAAAAAAGAAGAAGAAGAAGAAGAAAGGTGGCATTGTTGTTGCCTTCTTTAGTAAACAGCATCTTTATGGATTGCATGCATATGTGTGCTCCATGGGTGGACACATGTGCGTATGCATGTGCATGCCCATGTGTGTGTAAATATAAGCAGCCGTAAGCTCAACATCTACCTTGTTTTTATTCACAAGATGCTTAATATAGGGAGGACATTATCATCTAATTTATGAACCAAGGAATAGTTTACATATTGGCTAGAAACAATTATATTTCTAAAATTTATATCTTTGAAAATCAATAGCATATCATAAAAATGTCTTTCAGTCCTAGCACTGCCATTCCATTTTTCTCTGCAAAGAACAAACACATTCTTCCAAGATAGCACCAAGCTTGTTTCTAAGATCATGTTCATTGACACCTTTTGGTACCAACTTCAAAAAAGAAAGGTAATGATTTAGAAACAATTTCAAAACAGGGTACTAGGAGAGTAACAATAATTAATACACTGTATATTGTTATATTCGTAGTAACTGTTCAGAGTACAAGATATAGGCATAAAACATTGTCCAGAATGTATTCATACAAACCTTCCTTTTCTATGAACTAAGGGAAATTAATCACATAACTATCTTAACTATCTTGAGTGTATACATATATATGTCATTTTTTCTTCTCCTTTCATTCCTTTCCCCTTTCTTTGATGACAATTTTTCTTTTCTTTTGAACAGTTTCTACTCAGTTCGCCCTATCTGTTTTACATGTCAGATCTTATTTACTCTTTCAGTTTTTACACTAATGAAATAATAGATGTTTAAACCCTTTGGGTATCATTTATTTCACTTATGACGATGGTCTCAAGTTGCATCCATTTACCTATGAAAGTCTCAAGTTTATCTTTCTTCATGGCTGAGTAGTATTCCATTATATAAAAAATATACCTTTTTTATCCATTCTTTGGTTGATGGTCATTTGGGTTGTTTCCAAGATTTAGCTATTACAACTTGTACTGTATAAATATGGGCACACATATATTGCTGTAGTATGATATTAGTTCTTATGGAAGACACCTGGAAGGGGAATAACTGGGTAGAATGAGACCTCTAATCCTAGTTTTTAAGGAATCTCCACACTGATTTCCACAGTGGTTACACCAGTGTACACTCCCACCAACAGTGGAGAAGGGTTCCTTTTCCCCAGAGTTCCACCAGCATTTGTTATTGGTTGATTTCTTGTTGATAGCCATTCTTTCTGAAGTGAGGTGGAATCTCAGTGTTGTTTTAATTTGCATCTCTGGAATGACCAATGATGTTTAACATTTTTTCATATATTTATTTACTATTTGTATTTCTTCATCTGAGAAGTGTGTATTCATCTCAGATGCCCATTTTTGGATTAAGTTTTTGAATTTTGGGGGACCTGATTTTTTTCAATTCTTTATATGCTGTAAATATAAATCCTTTGTCTGAGGGATATCAGGCTATAATTTCTTTCAACTTTGTGGGTTATCATTTCACTTTGTTGGTGATTTCTTTTGCTGTGAGAAGCTTTTTAATAGAGTTAGGTCCCATTTATTGATTCTTTGTAGTATTTCCCCTGTGGTCTGGGTTAGTTCATGAAGTCTCTACTTACACCTATGCTTCCAAGATTACTGCCTATTTTCTCTTCTAGTATATTTAGTGTTTCTATTTTAATACTTAGATTCTTGATCCATTTTAACTTTAGTTTAGTGCATAGTGGTAGGCATGGGTCTAGTTTTAGTCTTTGATATATAGAAAGTCCATTTTGCCAGCACCATTTATTAAAGCGATTATCTTTCTTCCAATGAACATGTTTGACTCTTTTATCAAAGACAAGGTGGTTTAGTTTGTTTGGAGTTGCATTTACATCTTCTATTCTGTTTCACTGATCTTCAGATCTGTTTTGCTGCCAATATCATGTTGATTTTATCATAGTAGCTTTGTTGTATAATTTCAATTCAGGGACTATGATGTCCTCCGACTTGCCTTTGTTGACCAGGATTGCTTTTGCTATTCTAGCTCTCGTCTGGTTCCAAATGAATTTTAGATATTTTTTCCCTAGCTTTGTGAGGTATGCTAATGGTATTTTGATTGAGATTGCATTAAATCTGTGTAACAGTTTTGGGAATATGGCCATTTTCACTATGTTGATTCTTCCTATTCATGGACAAAGGATTTCTTTCCATTTTCTGATATATTCTTCAAATTCCTTTCACAAAGTACTGCAGTTTTCAATGTATAGATTTTTTACTTATTTTGTTAGATTGATTCCTAAATATTTCATTTTTGGATGTTATTGCAAAGGGTGTAGTTTTCCTAATTTCTCTCTCTGTGAGTTTGTTGCTTGTATATAAGAATGATTCATTTTTTTATGTTGACTTTCTGTCCTGGTACATTACTGAATTTGGTTATTAAATCTACCAGTCTCTTTGTAGAGATCTTGGGGTCTTCCATGTAGAGTATCATGTCATCTGCAAATGATGATAGTTTAACTTCCTCCTTTCCTATTCTTATTCTTTTTATTTCTTTCTCTTTTCTAACTGCTCTGGCTAATGTTTCCAGAACTATATTAATTAAGAGAGGCAATAACGGACATCCTTGTCTTGTTCCTGATTTTAGAATGAAAGTTTTCAGTTTTTGACAATTTAGTATCATGTTAGCTGTTGGTTTGTCATAGATGGCTTCTATTAGATGAAGATAAAGTCCCTGTATTCTGTAGGGTTTTTGTCATGAATGGGTGTTTGATTTTGTCAAATGCTTTTCTGCATTTATTGAGATGATCATGTGATTTTTATCTTTGCTTCTGTTAACAGTGTATTACATTTATTGATTTGCATTTGTTGAGCCATCCCTGCAATTCTGGGTTGAATCCTACTTGGTCATGGTATGTAATCTTTTTGGTAAATTGCTGTATTCTGTTTGCCAGTATCTTATTGAGGATTTTTGCATCTATGTTCATTAGGGAGATTGGCCTGTAGTTTTCTTTCTTGATTGGGTTCTTCTCTGGTTTTGGAATCAGGGTAATACTTGCCTCCAGAAATGATTTTGGAAGTACTGATTCTCTTTAAATTTCTTTAAAGAGTTTCAGCATTAGTGGCGTTAGCTCTTCTCTAAATTTCTTGTAGAATTCAACAGTGGTCTTTTCTTTGTTGGTAAATTTTTAATTACATTTTCAATTTTATTGACCCATACCAAGTTATTTAGAAATTTTATTTCTTTCTTGGTTTTGACAATTTGACTGTGTTTAGGAATCTGTTCATTTCTTCTGTGTTTTCCAACTTATTAGAATATAGATTTTCATAGTAGGTATTGATGATCCTCTGAGTTTCTGTAGGATCTCTCATGATTTCACCCTTTTCATTCTTAATTGCTTGAATTTGTGTTTTTTTTCCTCTTTTTGATGGTTAATCATTTATCAATTTTATTAACTCAAAGAATCAACTTTTCCATTCATTGATTGTATTATTTTCTTACTCTCAATTGCATTAATTTCTACTCTTATCTTTATAATTTCCTCCCTTGTATGAGCTTTGGGCTTGATTTGCTCCTTTTTTCTAGAAGTTTGAGGTTCAACACTAAGTTGTTCATTTGAGTTCATTCTATTTTCCTGATATGAGAGTTGATTCATCGCTATAAATTTCCCTCTTAGGACTGTTTTCATTGTATCACATAAGTTTCAGTATGTTGTATCAGCATTATCGTTTGATTGTATAGATTGCTTAATTTTGTCCTTAATTTCCTCTGTGATTCATTGCTTGTTCAGAAGTGTGTTGTTTAATTTCCATGTGTTTATGTAGTTTTTGTGATTTTTTTTGTCACTGACTTCCATTTTCATTGTGCTATGGTCAGATGGTATGCCTGGAATGATTTCAATTCCTCTACATTTAATTAAATATGTTTTGTGGGCTAATACTTGGTATATTTTGGAGAACATCTTATGTGCAGCTGAGAAGAATGTGTATTCTGATGTTTTGGGATGGAACACTCTGTAGACATTTTCCAAGTCCATTGATGATAATTTTAAAATAGAATAATTGTCATTTGGAATATCTGTGACACTATGTATTTCCAAAAGAACTAAAATAATCTGAATGAATTCTAACAATTTATTTTACAAATTGCCACTAAATTATATATTCTCCTATATAAAACTGTACAAATAGACTCACATTTTCCTAGGTATGGTGACAGGAGGGGAACTGAAATATTTATTGCCCTGCATCTCAATATAGTTTTATACTTTATACAATAGCACCATAAAAATATCAAATAACCAGATTGTTCCATCCATCCACCCACCTATCTATATTGTCTCACTATATGTACAACTGATACTCAAAAATCACCTACCATTTATTAGATCTAGAAGTTCTTTCTGTGCATCAAAAACGAAGAAGGCATCATTGTTCTTAACAGATTAGTGGTATATTTTCTTTCATGCTAATGTGGTGCATTTAAAAGATTAGGTAATATTGTCATAAGACCAATAGGTTGTGAGCCCAAACTTGCTCAGTCACCAGGAATGTGGCCTTGCAGTAATAACAAAAGCATCCTAATGTCACATCCTCTCTAACAAGAAACTTGAGTGATCTATTTCCAGCTGGGTCGCCACCACGTCTCAGTGCTTAGTAATGGTTAGTGCTTGATAAACATCATTGAAAAGAGGAAGGAAATGAAGAGGAGAGAGAAGATGAATATCTCATAGGATAGTGTGAAAACCATGCACAAAATTATCTCAAATATTAGTTTCTTCTTGTCCTACAGAAGTTAGGAATTCATGGATGGTGGATTGATTTATCAACTATTGTCTTGACTCTCCTGAGATACATTCATTTCTCTTAAATGTCCATAATTAAAGAATGTAAAATACACAATTACTTTATTAAACTCTCCCACCAGAATATGATAGACGCGTGATATCTAGCTTCAATATTTCTCTGCCTAAAACTAAGCTTTTAGATACAGGTTGTAACCCTCAACACCCCTGCCCCAGGTCAGGGTTCCCATCAATTAGGACTCAAATAGTTGAAGTGGGGTGGGACAAAAGTCACATCATACATAAACAAATGATCCATTTCTTCAGCTCAGTGGTTACTTTGACTGATGTCAGGTCTAAAATGCTTTTAATTCCGAAACAAATTAAACCGAAGGTCTAGGATACAAGGGATTCGAGAGTTACCTTTATTTAAATATTATTAAAGCATTTGTCACTATACAAAATTGTTTTTTACTTGCATGTGTGTTTTCTGTCTATAGAGTATGTATGTTTTCAAGAAGATACTGTTGTCTCTGGCCCATAGTGGCTCCTATTTTTAGGTTGAAATACCTACAGTTAAACCACCTACTATTGATGATTGGTCATCTCAGAACTAAATAGCACCGTGGAGCAGTAAGGCTCCAGGTTGTTTGAGAGGTACCCATGAGCTGCAAAGTGCCAAGTACATGTGCTGGAGCACCTGCAAGGGGCTGATGTAGAAACAAACTCAACCAACGGATGTTGAGTAAATAAATGAAGGAATGAGGTCAGACATTGAAAGTCTCCTCTCTCCTCAGTTTTTCTTTTCTGTCACTTTCTGAGTCTCATCTCAATGTCTCCCACTCACCCTATCCTCTCATTTAAGGCCATTTTACATTAAGACACTTGTAGGTCCTAAGCGAGGCTGCAGGGTTAAACCCTGTGGAAGTCGAAGAATGGAGTAGTTGAGTTGCTTCCTGTGAAATCACATGCCCTCCCCAATTTGCCTTCTTGAATTTCTGAAAGTTCAAGAACACAACCCAGGGGGAGTGGTGGGAGTGGTGGACTTGCGCTGAATGGCAGGAGAAGATAAAGCTACAGAAAATGAATTAGAATCTGAATGTAGACATCCTGAACATCGCAGTGAAGAGATGAGTTTCAGTCCCAGGGAAGCAACACTCTAAGGAAGAATCCCACCATTGTTTTAGAAGTAGATTTTTAGGAACTACAGACTCTACAATTGTTTCAGAAATAGTTTTTTAAGAGCTACAAAGTTACTGATAAAAACTCGACACTCTGGGTTGAAGACACCAGTGTGTGGCTTTGTAGTCAAGGTCTCTGGATCTTAGTTTTCTTACTAAAATGAAAGAGGAGTGGGCACATCAATTAACTACAAATCTCTCTCTCTCAAAAAAAAAAAAATCCAAACTCCCTGAATATAAGGGAAATCATCTCTCATGGAATCTTTGTGTAGTTTAGGGACATTAGAAAGAAGACACTTATGAGCAGTTTGAGCCAGTGCTGACTGCAATCCCCATGGAGGGAACTTCTCTGTTTCAATAATGACAGCTTTCATTTGTTTCGATGTGAAGCCTTGAAGCCAGCGTGGACAGAGCATTTCTCTTTTACATTGTGTACAGATCTCACAGTCCCTAAGTCTTTTATTAAATGAAATTAAACTCAGCTATTTGCCCAGTAGTCACACTGAACAAAGAAGCACAGACTGGTTTTTAATTAAAACCTCCCAATGCCCCAAAATGCCAGTGATGTATCTTAAAATGTATATAACAACACCAGGCAATGATTTACTCCCTTGGCTTGAAAGTGGGCACATGGGTTAGGTGAGAAAACACTGAGAAAACAAAGGCATAAGCCTAATTTCATTTTTTTTCTCCATAACCTAGAGAAGAGAGGTATACTCACTAGGTAGATCTTTTTATATACTTTGTAATTCACATGAGTGCTGGTACTAAGTATTTGATGAAAAACCCGTGCTGAAGCATTTCTGGATTTGAATTCATTCCCCTCTAACCTGACTTTCTTCCATCCTCAGAAAATAATTCTGTTACATTTGTGTACTGAATAAAACAAGAATCCAAGGTAATGTAAACTTCCTACTGACAATCAGCAGAATGTCAGAAATGCAGGGTTTTTTTTCAACAATAGCAAGGGAAGAAAAAGCCATAATTAAATTATTTTCATTTAAAAAAATATATGTTTGTCTTCCTCATGGTAAAATAGTGGCTTGTTAAGTTCCTCCCTGTGCCATCACAGTAGCAGAATTCTAAAATGTTTTGAAAACATTCCTTGGAGTCACATAACAATAATTAACAGCCTAGCAAGTGCTGAACAGCAAGCAACTGATAATAACGGAGCCTAATGTCGACAGAATGCAATTAATCATGGCAACTACCCATCGCGAGGAGGATTTATGTTTAGTTATCATGAAGTGCTGATGAGGCCCCTCTTGGTCCTTTACGATGTATATTTTAAACCCATCTTTCCTCTCTCAGCATACCAAGCATAGCAGAAGAAAGGGGCAGGGAGCTAGAGTTCTTCATAATTGTCCTCCTCCCATTACACAACTTCTTGCCATGGTTCTCCAAGGATAACCATAACCTGGGGACTCAGGAGCTCCTCATCACCCCACAGATGTATAAGAGTGGAAATTGGGCCATTCATAGAGTGACACACAAATGCCCATGTCAACTGTTGACTTTCTTAGGTATGGAAACAGACAGGACAAAAGAATCCTGCTGATTTAGGCCAGTGAGCAGCCTGTGTTTTGTGTATGATGCTGCAAGGGGAGCAAAACACTGAAATTTGCTCCTTCTTTGTGACCACTTCCTACAAGATCTATGCTCTGTGACACCCAAATGAATTCTGAACAAGGATGAAAGATAGATATTGATCAATCTATCAGTGAAAGTAAATGTACTCACCATACAAATTGATCAAAAGTCCAAGCTCTAGCCAAGACGCATTTGTCAATAGAGATGGTTAGTGCTTTGTGGGATACAGTTTTATGAAATTCACCTTTTTCTTTCAACAGGCTGACTTTTGCTAATTTATTAAAAAATATGACAGTAAGTTAGTGTCATATTAAATGTAGTCTCAATTTGTCAGTTCCAGACACGTGTTTCTTTCTCATATAATAACTGAATAAACATCAGTGTTGATTAATTTATTGCCCTCTACTAGGTAATGAGGAGCAATGTACAGCTGCTTAAAGACTGGGGACAAAATCAGTGACTGAGGGCCCCACTCCTTAGTGATCTCAGTTTCTAGATAAGTCTATATGTGTTTTTGTTTTTTGTTGTTGTTGATTTTGGCACCAGGGATCGAACGCACAACCTCACGCTTACCAGGCAAGTGCTTGAGCCTCTGAGCTAGATCCCTGGCCCTCAGTTCCTAGATAAAATGGGTTTGTGTGTATGAACACATTAGTAGGTAGTAAGGGCCACATAGAAGTAAGTACAGAGTGAAAAATACATGGATAAACTTAATGAGTGGTAGAGAAAGAGAGATACAATGTCCAGGAAATCTGTACAAGAATCTGGATATTTAACTGGTCCAGAACACATGCTTCCAAGTGCTGTAGTAATTCACATTAAGGAGAAGCATGATCAAAATCACAATTGAGCCTATTGTGGTAGACTCCTGTAATCCTAGCTACACGGGAGGCTGACACAAGAGGACTGGAAGTTCAAGGTCAGTCTAGGCAGCTTAGTGACACCCTGTCTCAAAATAAAATTTCTGAAATATAGTTCAGCATTCCCTGAGTTCAAGCCCTAATATCCAAAAAAATTTAAAAAAAAAACTCTTTCCAAAACATTTCATTTCACATACTCTTATTTTCTATATTAAAAACACGATTAGTGGGAAGACAGAAGCCAACAGTGAAGAGAGAAGACAGCAAGGAAAGCAGAAAAAAGTCAGAACAAAATTCCTATTCCTACTGCTAACTTAATTTTAGTCCAAAATCTAGGAATTTAACTTTTATAGCCACAGCATTGTATGTACAGGTAAGTGTCTACACAGTTTATGTTTTGATACTTTGATTATGGGGTTTGTGTAAGGACGAGATTTAAGATTAAAGTCAAAGTTGTTTGTAAGACACAGGGCTGAACCTGTTAACCTCAAATAGATGTAAGAAGGTCATGAAAGAGAAAAAAATATTAAGGCAGAAAGGCAATCAGGAGAAAAAAATAAAGGAGAACGTCTCCCTCTTTGATGAGGCAATCTTGAATGGACAGATTGCCCCTACTCTCAAAACAGAATCAAGTGCCTCATGATCACCAAAGTCCTTCTCATGTCTCAAGTCTTACAATACAACCTTCCAAGAGTCTAATCTT